>JAZKJV010010039.1:0-118886 GCA_037367405.1 Ottelia alismoides | reverse complement strand
TATCATCTCAATATATTGATCTTAGCAAAATCCACGAGTAAATTCCCCTAATAAATGTCCATAAAATCAATAAATTAACAAAATGACTTGTAAATAAAATACATTAATTAATGTATACTAGATTGTACAAAATAACTAACACTAAAAAAACCGCAAAAATAAAGGAGTTTTATACTTGTAAATAGCCCAAAACTTCATGAATTTTTAATAATTTCATTTCAACTCCTTTTTGCCTAATTCTTTCTCTAACTTGTTTATAAAAATGTTTATAAAAATACAAAATACAAAACAAATTTTACTTCAATAAATGCTCCTAGATCCCAATGGGAAAAAGCCGTAAAGACCAACTTTCAAGCCAAATTCCCGCTCCGTATGAACTCCAAATTTACCAAACTCACTTTTAAAGTTCAAGTTAGAAAATTATCTATCCAACAGAAGTGGTTCATTAAAATCGGAGCTCGTTTGCAAAAGTTGGGTTTTGGGACCTAGATGTACATTGTATATTATTTATATATTCTTTCTTTCTTCATTTTTTATTTTATCTTTCTTAATTACTAAAAATCCAAAAAAAGTCATTGTGGTGTTGTATTTGATTGTACTATTTTATTGTATTTTCCGATTGTACATATCTACTATTAAAAAGACAAAAAAAATATATAAAAAGAAAAGCAAACAAAAAAATGTACATGTTGTATATCTTCTTTTTGTAAATTCCCCACTCTTTTTCTTCTCTTTTTTTATTTTCTCTTTCTAGTAGCCTACTTTATTTCATTTCATTTTTATTTATTTAATAACATTCTCTACAATAACTTCCCTTTCTCCATTAACCTCCAAGTCTTCTTTCAACCTCCATTCCACTCCATATTCTTCATATAACCTCCCATTCAACTCCACCAATAATCTAACTTCTCATTCAACACCACCACCTCTCTAACTCCCATTATTCATCTCTTTATAATCATTTCCACATCCACATTTTTCCCCATCCACCATTCTTATAGAATAAGAGAGAGCTTGGAGTGTTTTGTTGGTGACAGCTGCGAAGCATCGTCCTCAAGCGATGACCTCCTTCAGGTGAGATCCGTGGAGCTCCGCTGCGCGTCACGAGTTCCCCGTCGAGCTCGTGGAGCTTCTCCGATTTTTATTTCGCCAATCGGATCGAGGCGACAACAGGAGTCCAGCGTAACTGCTCCGCCAATCCGGCGAAGACCAGGTAAGTATTTCTCATCATTTTTCTTGTTGTTTTAATTTATCAACTATCTTGTTTTCTTGTATCACATCATCACCATAGTTTTTTTTAATCACATTATCACACCCTCATCATCATCTTCCTTTTTTGTGTACATATTTCCTGCTTAAAAAATTAAAAATATAAAAAAAGTTAAAACAAAAAAAAGAAGTTTTTTATTACAGCAGAAAATTATAAAAAAATAAAAAAAAAACAAAAAAAAATTCCGCAGCAGCGGTGGGGGAGAACCCACCGCCGCCGCCCCTTCTCACCAACGGCAGGCGGCTCTGCCGCCCTCCACCGCCGTCGTCTGCCAGCGGCGCTCCCAGGCCGCCCCGCCAGCCCCCAGATCTCCTCCGCGCCCACGCGCGACGGCCGCACGATCGCCCAGCGGCCCCCGCCGCCCTCAGCTCAGAGCTCCGCTCGCTACCGCAATCGGCGGCCCTCGCCGCGCCGTCCTTCCACCGCCCCTCCGCCGCGAGCCCAGACGCCCTCCGCGCCACCTCCTCCGCCGCGCGCCTCGCGCCGCGCCGCCCGCCACCAGTTCTCCTATTGGGTTCAACGGCCCCCGCGCCTGTGCGGAGAAGAAGGTCCAACATTTGCATTTTTTTATTTTGTGAAAATTGCAAAAATATTTCTCAAAGTTTCTGTAATTACCATTTAGTCCCTGTACATGTTTTCTTTTGTAATTTTAGTTTCTATAATTGCAAGGACACCCTTGTATTCGCACTTTAACTTGGACTCGTTTATGCATCATTTTATTAAATGAAAAATGGTTTGATGTTGAGCAACTAATTCTCTACATTGTGGACAATTATTTATATTTTTGTGGTCCTTGGGTAATTAAATTAAATTGGTCAACTGAAATTTTACATATTTTACCCATTCAGTGCTTATAAATTTTTTATCTCACACACCTTTGTCCAAAAAATCCACAAAAATTAGGAATGATGCCTTGAAATGTGATGAGTTTACTGTCCAAATTTCATTTAAAATAGAGTTGTCTTGTGTATATAATAAATTGTAGAGTGTTTTTAGTATTTGATTTTTAATTAAATCCACGTATATTCTTTTTGCGAAATTTCAATTCTCCTGGATTGCACATAAAAATATCTATTTGAGATAATTTGATCTCTGACTAGTTTGATAACGTGGATTTAATAGGAATTAATTACTCATTTCCACTCTGACTTCACTAAAAAATCCATAAAAAAGTTCATACTTTGTCAAAAAATTCCAAAAAAATTACTGTAGTCTCCTTGCATTATGTTTTAGTTCCAGTAATTTTTTCATAATTTTTGCTTACTGTTTGTGTGATAAATTGCAAAAAATACCCATAAAAAGTGTGCATTTTAGTTATTGCATTGTAACCCATAAAATTCCAAAAGAAGTACTTGCATTCATCTCTGGATTAGGAATCTAAGAAAAATATAATTGGGCTAAATTGGACTAATTTGACATTAAAATTAATTTGGTCTTGTTGTGTGTTTTCTTAGTGTTGTAATTCACTTGCATTTGCATTCTATTTGCATAAAAAAATCTAAAAAAATACGCATTGGAAATCTAGACCTAAGTTTGCGAATTAACCCCCAAGTTGTTCCTTTGCCTCCCTGAGTTCGACCCCGGACTTGCCCGGGATATAAATTAAAGCCGAGACACTCTTCACGGAGATCTTCTCTCGGTTCTGACCGAACCGCTAAGTACACGTATTACAACGAACACGAATTAAACATCGTATTTAGCGACTCGTCAGAGAGACATCTTTCTGAGATCATTGCCGAGATATCTAAACCATTAATTGATCATAATACTGAACACCCTGATGAGTCCCTCCTTTTTGAGCAGAAATCATTCATTACAGATCTATCAGAGATTTTACTTGTTGAGCAGTTAGTAGCCAAGGTGGACAGCCCACACACAGATCATAGACCATCTACCAGTGCAATAGCAAAGATTATTGTAGAGCCGATTCAGACACCACCTGAGCTCAAGGTTTTACCATCGACGTTGAAATATGATTTCCTTGCGGGACCCCTCAAATGTTTCCGATCATCCTCAGCTTGCAGTTGACCGCTGAACAAGAATCTCGCTTGCTATAGGTTCTTGAAAGAAACCGCAAGGCCATAGGTTGGAATATCTCGGATCTCTGTGGGATCAATCCAGCTTTGTACTCGCATCATATCTACCTAGAGGATGATTGTAAACCTTCCAGTGAATTCCAGCGTCGTCTAAATCCAAATCTAAGGGAGGTTCTCATGAAGAAGATCAAAAAATGGTGTGATGCTGGTTTTATATATCCCATTTCGGATTCCAAGTGGGTCAGCCCTTTACACGTGATCCTGAAGAAATCCGGGATTAATATCGTAAAGAATGACCGTGGTGAGGAGATTCCGACCCGAGTACCTACTTCATGGCGTGTCTATGTAGATTACCGATGCCTGAACTCAGCTACCAAGAAGGATCACTTTCCACTGCCCTTTATTGATCAGATTATTGAGAGGTTGGCAGGAAAAGAGTTCTTTTTCTTCTTGGATAGGTACTCAGGATACAACCAAGTTGCTATCTCTCATGAGGATCAGGATAAAACTACTTTCACTTGTCTGTTTGGCAGCTACGCCTTTAGACGGATGCCCTTTGGATTGTGTAACGTTCTCGCTACATTCCAAAGGTTTATGTTGGTCGTTTTTACTGACATGGTGGGTAGTTTCCTTGAGGTCTTCATGGACGATATCTCGGTCTACGAGGATAGTTTTGACACATGTCTTTCTCATTTAGATCGCACCTTTTTTGCCTTCCTTAAGTCCAGGGATGAAGTAGCTGGAAAGACAGGCCGGGAAGGTACCTCTTCAACGTTGATGTGAGGTAAACCTAGTACTCTCGTGGGAGAAGAGTCACTTTATGGTGACTAATGAGATTATATTGGGCCATGTCATCTCCAAACATGGTATGGAGGTTGACCCGGCTAAGATTGATGTGATTTCCAAGTTAGAGCCACCGTAGAATTTGAAGAAGTTGAGGTCATTTTTGGGACAGGTAGTATTCTATAGGTGATTCATAATGGACTTTAACAAAATTTCCAGACCTTTGACCGAGCTTCTGTGTAAGGAGACTGATTTTGTTGTTGATGAGAAAGTCCTCCTTGCATTTAATCAGATGAAAGAGATGGTTACTAGTGTTCCTATCTTACATCCATCTGATTGGTCTCTTACTTTCGAGATCATGACGGATGCCTCGGATTTCATAGTTGGAGCTATTTTAGGACAGAGAAGGGATGGGATACTATTTGCTATACACTATACTAACAAGACTCTGAATGAAGCACAACGAAATTATACAGTTACAGAGAAAGAGATGTTAGCAATTGTATTTGGACTAGAGAAGTTCAGATCTTACCTCATCGGTTCCCATGTTGTTGTATACACGGATCACACTGCCATATGATACTTGCAGGCAAAGAAGGGTCCAAAACATGCCTTATCAGATAGATCCTTCTCCTCCAGGAATTTGATTTAGAGATTCGAGATAAACCTGAAGTGAAAAATATTGTGGCAGATCACCTTTCCCGTATCACAGATGCAGAGACCTCTGAGAAAAACATTATCTCTATTTCTAAAACCTTTCCAGATGAGACCATTTTGTTTGTAGAGTCACTTCCATGGTATGTTGATATTGTAAACTATCTTGTCTCCAAGAAAGTTCCATAAAATTGGCCGACGAACAAGGTAGATAGATTTGTATCAGAGATTCATTACTACCAATGGGAGGATCTTTATCTATTTTGTGAGGGTGCAGATTGTATCTGGAGAAGGTTTATTCTCAAGAGGAACACACGGGTGTACTTGAGCATTGCCACAAATTATAATCTGGTGGGCATCATTCGGGGAAACACACGGCTACAAAGGTTTTACAGAGTGGCCTATGGTGGCCCACATTGTTTAAGGATGCTACATAGTATGTTCGAGGTTGTACCGACTGCCAGAAAATGGGAGGAACTATTAGTTCCAAAGATACTGTGCCCCTAAGATACATACAGATTTCTGATGTTTTTGATGCTTGGGGGATAGACTTCATGGGCGTATTTCCTGTCAGTCAGGTATTTCAGTACATCTTGCTCGTCGTGGATTATGTTAGTCGATGGATGGAGGCTATCCCCACCTGAGTTGCAGATAGTCATGCAATGCGTTCCTTTCTCAAGAACCACATTATTACACAGTTCGGGATCCCCAAAATACTGATTTTAGATGGACGAAGTCATTTCATTAATAGAGAAGTAAAGAAGCTTGTGAAGGAGTACGTCATTGAGTACAGAGTTGCGTCTCCTTACCACCCTCCGACTAATGGGTTGGCAAAATTTTCAAATAAGGAGATAAAGACAATATTGCAAAAACTTGTATGTCCACATAGGAAGAACTGATCCCAAATGCTTGACTCGGTTCTATGGGCTTATCGGACGTCGTACAAGTTTCCTTTAGGTAGGTCTCCCTACAGATTGGTGTATGGAAAGCCTTGCTACCTGCTAGTGGAATTAATTCACAAATCTTTATGGCACTTTATATATGCAATCTTGATTATGAGAAGGCAGGAAAGAAGAGGAAGTTAGATCTGAATAAATTACTGGAATTCCGAGACTTTTCATATGAAACTCACTCATGTATAAGGATAAAGTCAAGCATTGGCATGATAAACACATTGGAAGGAAGACTTTCTCTCCGGATCAGAAAGTTTGATTATTTGATGCTAAGTTGAAGCTGTTTCAGGAAAATTGAAAAGCAAATGGTCGGGACAGTTCATTGTGAGAAACGTGCGTGATAATGGAAGTATTGTCATATCTGGGTTGTCATCTAACACATAGCCATTTGTTGTGAATGGACAATTGCTGAAGCCATATCCAGATCATGATACATTCCTCTCCATTGTAGATTCTATATCTTTAGTATCAGACGATGATCTTTTGATTCCATCTTATGCGTCTGGTACATGAGCTGACTACCTCTTGTATATCCTTTCGTTTCACTCTTACTTCTCCCGTTTTACCGTTCACCCCTTTTCCGTGTGTATATATGTTATACTTAGGATGTGCTTTATCCTAAGTATGGGGGGGGGGGTGAAGGATTTGTGCTGTTCATATTCGTCTTGTTCATCACTCTTGTTGTTGTCTATACTTAAGTATAATATACCCTAAGTATAGAGGGAGTGATGTTGTACATATCGTGTTTTTTGTGTCTTCCATTGAGTCTGTATATTTTCTTCACCAGTTTTCCCTTTTGTACACTCTACTATACTTAGGATTACTTGATCCTAAGTATAGGGGGATCACAAACTTCTCTTCTTTTTCGTTGTAGCATAGGAGTCTTTTCACTTTTCTATACTTAGCACGAGTTATGTCTTCCTTTGTCGTTCTCTGATCACTATGAGGACATAGTTTGAGCTAAGTATAGGGGGGTATCGCATATATCGTATATATACTTTAGACATAACTCGTACTTTTAATAATTATTTTGGGGGATATGTATATAATTTTATAAAATCCACGTGTGAAAAAATGATAATAAAAATAAAAATACAAAATAGAAAACCAAAAATCTATAACAATTTTCAAAAAAAAACTTTCTTTTACATCTGTATTTTTTTTCCAAAAATCCATAAAAAGTTTAAAATTAGAAAATTGTTTTAAAAAAATGTTTTTTTCACATGTGCATCACTTTTCAAAAAATGCTTCTTTGCATTGTTCATATTTGCTTGCATTTGCATGTGCATTTTTCAGGATAGTATTGACATTTAAACTAAGTTTGGAATAAAATTGAAGAATGGAGCTTAGGTGGACCTTAATCCACCTAATTTCAGAGGAACCATATAGGAAATGGAGTTAAAACTTTTCAGATACTAGTGACTTAATTCTTTGAGTCCATAAGACTATGTTCACATGTCATCTTGAGTAGTCTAAGTAGAATATTAAACAACACATGCATGGTTCTTTAAGATCGTGGCTTATCTTGGACAAAGCACTTTACACGTAGCTCTTCATGGCTGAGGTAGTGAGGAGGCAGAATCTTTTGGCTTGGGTAGCATATGAGGGTAGTACATCTAGGCGGACCCTCTCGTCTTCCTCTAGGGAAGGAAGTGCGTCTCAACCTGGTCTAGCGATATTGAGGTCTAAAGATTGGATGCTGTGGGGTTGCAATAATGCTTCAAAAGAGGGATAGTCTACTGGTTCAAGAGGAAAAACTCCTTATGTACATGCTACACCTTGTATATACTTTCAAAAAATGGAAAAATGCAGAATCTCCAAAAGTGGACATGCCTGATTGAAAAGTAAAATGCATGCTGAAGTGTATATACAAGGATAAAAAAAGAGAATAAGAGCTTCAAAGTCAAATTGTTGTAAGCTTACAGCGGATGTCTTGGCTACACTAGTCTTGCATCCAAGGATAGGTAGCTACACTAGTTACCGTCCATTCTTTTCTCCATCCCCTCTTCTTGAGCTAGTTGTACTTGAACATAGAAGGGAATATCTCCGCTCCTTGAGGAAAGAGTTACAAGACCGGAGAACTAGAGTTACCTTGTTGAGAGAGATTGTTTCTTTGCTACTTTTGAGATGGGGAGCTATATCTCACTTACTTCGTACAAATAAAGATTCATAGTCACAAGAATTTATGTATGTAGACTTGTTCTAACATGACTGTTGAGGTGATCTGAATAGGAGTCTTATGGAACTTAGAGGCTGTTAAGTTTTAAATCCATCTCCCATTAAGGTTCCGACACACTAATCCAATGGTCTGACAGAGCTCCAAACTACAATTTTATGAAGAAAAGTTTAATACTCAATATTGTCCTAACTTCTTTATTTTTCCTTCTTTTTTTCTTCTATTCACTTATTATTTCAAATAAGTGTTTGCTAAAGGACCATCAAAGGTAAAGCATAGGAGGATGATGAGTATTTGATTCATCATCTTTATTCATTTATTTTATCTTAAATTCCCTTACAAAACACATGTACATAATACTAACTTCATATTCTTACTAACTCACACCTATGTGTAAATATTATACACTTATTACCATTTTAACCTAAAATAAATAAATAAAGAAAGAAAGGAAAATAAAGACAAGAAAATTAAAAAGGGAAGATTGTATATATGTAATAGATACAAGCTGACCCGAACCCTGAGAGAAGGTCAAGACTTGACCTGATTAACCATGAATAAAGTAGGGGGAGATGGGGTCCTTAATCCGAAAATCCAAAAAAATGTATATGTTGTGTATATTTGTATGCTACACTATTTTATTTGTACCTTAAATAAAATAATTTTCAAAACAAAAGTTGCAAATAAAAATGTGAGCCAAATAATAAAAATAATTGCACAAAGAAATCATGTATATAATAAAAGTAACCACATCCGGAAAAAGCCATTAAGCGATAATAGAAAGATTAATTTCGTTCCATATGAACTCAGATTAAACAAAAGTCACTTCCATTGTATTATAAATTAAATTATCTTTAAAGTGACTGCGATTTCATAATTTTTGGAGTTACAGTTGAAAAGTCGGTTTTTTGGAGTGGTTTGTACAATTTTTCCATTTATTTGTCCATATTGTATTTGTAGTTATTTGTAAATATTTTCACTAATTACTTAAAATAAAAATAAAAAATAAAAAAATAAATTTTAAAATAAAAAACTAATTTGCTTAGTTACCCTTTTATATAATGTCATATATTTATATAGCATATGTATATATTTAATTTTCTTAACTAACTTCCCACAAAAAATAAAAAAAAATTAACTTTTAATTTTCCAATAAATAAAGTAAAGAAAATTAAAAAAAATATTTTTTGGTAAATATTTTTTGCACTTATCTTTTTATCTCTATCTCATTTCAATTTTATCTCTTATATTTATCCAAAAATTCAAAAATTCAAATTTCAACTCCATTATCTTTTCTATTTATATGGCTCCTTCTCCCTCATTCCAACTTGATCAATCTTTGGTTAGAGGAGCCCGATCTCTGAGAATCTTCTTGTCGTAGAAGGGTGCCTAGCCTCCAAGCCGTCCTCTGACAACGCGTCGACCTTCGTCGAGGTGATCAAAGTCTTTTCCACTCCTAGGATGAGATCCATTTTCCCTTGTTTTATCCAAAATTAATTGTAGATTTATTTTCTTGCATTTTCTCTTCTTTGTCAAATTTTTTATCTAGATATTATAATCACCACCATCACGATTTAATCCGCCACTGACTCGAGTTTTCATCTTATTTTCTCGATCTCTCCGTGTTCGTTTCTACCTCGCATGATCTCTCACCTTCGACCACACATGGTGGTCGGAGATCAGGTTCCATCCACCATTTTCCTCGAAGTAGCAATCATCCACATCTTTGTTTTGATTTTTAGGATCGAGTCATCATCCTCGCATCCTAATTTATCTATAAATAAAAATAATAAAAAATAATAAAAAATTGTTTTCCTTCTCTCTAACATTTGTTTTGCAGGTTAAAATAAAAAATAAAACTAAAAAATAAAAATAAAAAAATAAAAAAGGTTATGTACAGTTCCCGTTTTAAAAATAAAAAAGGTTTATATATATATTAGTTCTTTCTGTTTACAATCAAAAAATAAAAATTAAAAAATTAAAAAAAGGGCGCGGCATCTGCTGCACCGCCGCCGCTCCACCATCTGGGAGGAGCCCCACCAACCGCTGGCCGCCCCTGCTACCTCCTCGCTGCCGCTCACCATCGACGCATCACCTCCACCGCGCGCCACCGCCGAAGGCGTGTATCGCCCCGCACGGTCGTTGTCCTTCAACCGCGGACCGCCGCATTTCTCCGCCAACTGACCATCCGCCAGGAGCTTGAAGCTCCTCCAGAACCACCTCGACTCTGCCGATCCCCCGCCTAGAGATCCTTCAACCTCCACCAGCGCAAGCATCACGAGCCGGAACATCTCCGCTCGCGCGGAGGAGGAGACCCACATCAACCATCGGCTGGTTAGACCTGTGCGACAACTTAGCCCCAACAACCACCCTTCCTCCTGGAGGATCGACTCCACCGTTTGCCCTTCCACCTTTCGCGCAACCACCACCAATCACCCCTCGCCGCAACTCCATCCACCGCATCACTAGCGCCGTTTGAAACTCGCAGCACTTTCCCTCAAGCACGAACGAAGGAGACGACACCATCCTTGTGCTCTTGGCGTGAACAGAAAGGAACGAAGCACAAGAAACCCTAGGGAGTATAATGAAATTGGAAAACTTGCAATTTAGTCCTCGAAGGTTTTGCAAATTGCTAAAAGACCCCTAGTGTGGAGCCCTAAATTGGGGAAAATTGCATCTGAGCCCCAGGAATTTTTGAGTTCGCAAATAAAGCCCCTACTTCTAGCTTGTCACGTGATTTACATGTGTTTCTTGGGTAATTTACGTTTTCTTCCCTATTTTTATCTCATGTTATTTATTTACGGAAGAACATTCACAATTTACATTTTAGTCCTTGCTTTCCAGACTTTAAGTTGCAAGTTCTTTTCGTTGAAATAAATCTTTTTCTTCCTCAATAAAATATGCAAAAATCATGTTATGCTCCTAATGTATGTATCTTTCTCGCATAAAATTTTCCTTGCATTCTAATCTCATTTGATATTATTAAAAAAATAAAAAACATGTTATTTTTCATGTTTGAAATTCGAAAATTCATAAAAATTCAAATATTGCTCTAAAAATTTCAAAAAAATAAAGTATTTTTTATTTCATTGTCTTTTAATTTCTTTCCAAATTTCATGCATTAATTCTTTGCAAAATCTAAAAAAATTGAAAACTATATAAAATATTATAAAAAAACACAAAAAATCCAAAAATTATCATTTCACTTCCTATTTGTAGATATTTGTCCCTATTTCATTATAAAAATAATTGCTAGGAGTTTTGGATATTTAAAACATTTTTAAGTTGTAAATTACTCGAGGCTGTGCACTATTTCTCATTTTTTGCCACTGTTTGTTTTTTAGAAAAATAAAAACATCTAAAAATTCTACAAAAATTGCCAAAATATTTCAAAATATTTAAAATACAAAAATATTTTATCTGCATTTTTGAGCATTTTTTATATAATTAAAACATACAAAAAGAGTTTGGTGTGTTTCGTTCTTATCTTGTGCATGTTGTTCTTTATTTGAAATTAAAACAAAATTGCAAAAATTAAAAATCACTAAAAATTTGAAAAATCAAAAAATCAAAAGGTAGAAATAAAAAGTTAAAAAAATAAAAAAAGAAAAATTCCATAAAAACTAAGGATAGTTTGCCTTTGAGATTCCCGCTTTTTCTTTTAATTGTTTTCTTTTCAATTAATTAAATAACCCTCGGGAATTGTAGCCTCCCTGAGTTCGATCCAGTCCACTATACAGGTAAATAAGTATCAAAAAAATTCATTTCGCTTTATTATTCGCTTTTAGTTAATTTTGTAGCGAGAGAAGAAAAAAATAAAATTGTTTGTCTGCCACAAGATTTTTGGGTATAGCAACGACACAATTTGTATCATTAATAATTATCAATCCTCGAAGATCTCGTGCCAACAACTGCCCTTGTCAAATGAAGACCCGAGGGTTGACACGACTCTCAGCCCACGCTACCTCCTCCTGCGAGCGACGATCTTCAAGTTCCAGATGAATTTCTTTGCATTTTACTTTATTTTTTTCTATTTTATTCACATTGTAATGATACCCTCACTCCAAACCGAGCTACTCCTGACTTTCGTCGTGCATCAAAGATTCACGCTAAAGCTTCAAATCATTTCCTTCCCTGTTATAGATAATAGTACACTTCACCCCCTTCTTCTCTGACTTGGTCAGCAAGAAGCCATTCGAGCCCTCACCTTCTTCATCCTATGGCACTCATTCACTTCCAAAACCCATAAAAACACTTGACTTGGCTATCACTAAACATCTTGTAGGTATATCTCCTTCAATGTTTGGACTTCGGACCTAGATCCATTCTAGAGCCTTTCCTCTCACGACCGAGCATGGACACTACTTTCTAGAGAGACCAATCCATCCTCTGATAATCAAACTCCAACGTTAATCAACTAGGAAGCTTACTAGACAATCATATGATGAGGAGGAGCATGGATCGCCGGAGCTACAAAATCGTTGTCATAGCATGGAGAGGAGCAGTCGTCGAGAACTTGTAGTTGCCATTTGATTGTTCCCTCTCGGTGTAGATCCTACATCTCTGAAGGAACCACATCATCTTCACGAGGCGATCGACCCGGTGGGATCGAACCACGACCCAAAGCTCCTTGGGTCCACCATGCGTCCCGAGGCACCTACGTCAGCACCGAACCACCACTTAACCCTCCATTCGCGCGACCAACATGAGTACGCTCGAAAATATTGTAGATGCACCCTTGAGATTCTTCAAGATCACAATTAGGTCCATCAGTCACACACATCTCCTCACGTGCGCCTCAGAATTTGCAAAGAAGCCGCTCCTCCATCCTAACAATTGGAGCCACACCATCTGCCACCGTTCAATCATCCTCGACTTCCATACAGCTATTGGAAGCCCAAGTGACTTCAACTGATCGAACAATTGGGGGGCCTCGTCTTAGCCATTGAATCGATGGTTTTGATCCGTTGTCGGATTAGATGAAGCACTCGCGCCTTTTAACGACTGATGGGGATAACTGATCACATGTTCGAACCACGTGAGTGGCATTTTTGCATCAACCCCTTGAATATCTTCCAATTTACGAAGGATCCCACACTCCTGGGCAAATTTCAAAGCAAACCTTTTGCCTTTCAGAATTTGCAGATAAGCCAAATAGGAGATTTTTTTAAAACTTTAAAATTTTTAAATATTTTTAGTTCGGTCCTTGCCTTGTAACTCGAATATCTTACGAACCATGACTTTGAATTTGAAGAAATTTGTTTTATTTTGAACATCGTTTTATCCTATTTAATTTAAGCTATCGTGAAAAATTTTAAATGCAAATCGAATTTATGGTTAATTTTAGGGATTTTTACGTGACAGGCCTTATAAACTTTTTCAATTACCTCTATGACATTTGAAACAACCTAGTTCCTCCATCGACACTGTAAACTTGTCAACTCTTACCCCATGAACCCTGCGAGTAATCTGTTTGAAGCCAATAGGGGTTGTTGGGTAATTTACAGGGTCGATGGGGTAATTACGTTGTGTAAAAGGTCATAGAGGTAACTTAAAAAGTTTATAGGATCTGTCGGGTAAAAATCCCTAGTTTTGACTGAAACATTTTATTAGTGCTTACTATTTAATATAATACACGTACTAAAAAGTTATGAAATCGAGACATGTTGCAGTAGAAGTATTCTTAATATTTATGCCCCGTGGAAATTATTTGGCGTATTACTTATCTTATTTTTCTAGTTTGTTGTTTGCAATTTTTTCCAAAATTAAAAATACATTGGGATAGACCACATAAAGCCTTACATATGATGATTTATTGATGATATAATTGAAAGACTTTCTAGGCTTAGAAATTCAAATATCTCAAATCAGGGATTATTTCATTTTCATTCTAAATATGTTCATGTTAATTCTAAAAATTCAAAAAATTAAGGAGGTTGCGTTTTCATATCATCATCTCACATTTTTACTTTTGAAAATTATTACACTTTTATCGCAAAAATCCAAAAATATCACAAATCTTTCATGATTAATTTTAATTTTCATGAAATCCAAAATTTACCAAAAAATTTGTTATGCAGATACCAATAAATACTATTTTAGGAAAAAATGGATGTTGGATTTTTTAGGACTTGAATTGACATAGAAACATGTTTTCAAAGTAGCTTTGTTTCCTTTTAAAATCTTTTTCCAAAACATTACTTTTCTTTTCTTTTTTAATTTTAATTTCAATTTTATATTTTAAAAATATGCAAGAGCATCTTAAAATCTTAAAAAGTATTAAAAAATTTATTTTATATATTTATTTTATTTTTATCACCTTTAAAAATAAATCAAACTAATATTGAATTCACATTTAATATTCGTATTGTATTTGTCTTTCTTTTCTTTTAATTACTTTAAAACCAATTAAAAATTACAAAATAAAAAAAATAAATTCGAGATAAAAAGCATAAAAAATTAAAATCCAACAAATTAATCATTTGTATTTCATCTCACATTTCATCACATCACTTCCATTAATACACATTCATTTTCACTACATATAACATTACACTTCATTACTTTCATTGCACCACATATTGTATATTTACATAGGATTAAATACATCAAATTAGCTCGACTCAATAAAACTTCATCGCCTCCTTGAGTTCGACCTGAAGATCACTACACTCGCTTCAGTGAGATTCTACATATTATATTGGTGTGGTATTTTTGAACTATCGTTTTATATATGCATTATTACAACAGATACAAATCACTATAGATAAAAAGTGATATTTTAAATGGTGTAGTTGCTTGGGAATGGCGGTGGTCTGCTGTTAAGGTCCAGAGCTTTTTCCTAGACCCCTACAAGTTGATATGCAAAGACAATTTCAGGATCTTCTCAAAAGATGTCCAGTTCATAGCATTTCAAAGTACGATTTAGTCCAAATCTACCACGGTGATGATCGCCAAATTTGCTTATTTAATTTTATTGTCATTATAGCATGGGTGAAGCAACGGATCTATATAGAATCGCACTTAATATAATTTGTCTCTGCGATGAGATAAGGCGAAATGTTTATTTAGCTTGGGCAAGTCCCAAGGTCAACATCGGGACATGAGCTACATTGATTTTTTCTAAGTCCAATTATCGATTTATCGATATACAGTACTTATCGTATTAATTAAGTTGTGCAATTTTTCAAACAATGCAACTTTTCAAACTATGTTATTCAATGGTGAATGTGTATGCAAGGAATTTAATAGAACGGAAAATAATTATTTTTGATATTTTTATACAAGGTAAATATATGCAGAGCAACGCCCATGTAAACGCAGGTAAAAAATAAGAAGAGAAAGAGAGAGAAAGAGAGAAAGAAAGATATGTGATTCAATAATTTTATCATAAAAAATATGATCACTAAAAATCTTCAAAGTATTCTACAGATCTGAATAAATCCCAGAAAGGACTATTTATCAATCAATCAATCCTCTATTGCAGGCTAAATTGATAAAAAAGAATTATTCCTGCATTGCAATAGCAAGAATAATCAATTAGATATCAGAACAAATAGCTCCAAGTTCTCTGCAAGTTTTAATTCCTCAAAAGAATTTTCTATCACAAAGTATTAAGGAGATAATTATCAATCAAGCCATCATTATTTAATCCCTACAAAATAGATAATTTTATCCAAAAATAATTGCAAAATTCAATTATAAAGAAGCCTACATAGAGTATTAGATCATCAATTGAAATCCAATGTAAATTATCTCTAACTTGCCACAAATTATCTATAATGATAGAGCATTAAAAGATCTTTAAAATGCCATATAATACATAATTTTTCGATAAAAATGAGAAAGTTGTGCTAAAAACAAGTTCTAGGGACAATATTACAAATAAAATAAAGTTTTTATTAACCTTAACTCATACAGAGGGGCTTATGTGTAATATAGAAAAGTCAGAAGAGCTCTTGAGTAAATTTCCCAACAGGGGCAATTCTACAAAAATATGAGGACGAGGGAGGGATTCTGTACATTTTCCCAGGTCACGTGCGCCACACACGTGACAAAGGACAAAGCTGCTGGGATGGACCAAGGCATCAATATGGAGCTGATGTGGCGCTCTTTTGCAGTTTGGGCCCAGCCGAGGCTGAGAGGCTTGGGTGGTGGTGAATCAGATGGTCGGAGGTGCTTCAAATGTTGATCGGACGACTAGAGACCTCCTGATCAGAGGTTGTAGGATCAAGAAGATCCTGTCTCCTATACGCTATGTGGCCTCTGCCTTCCTCCTAGGTCTTTGATGGCGATGTGACGGAGCGATGATTGGCAGATAATCGGTGAAGCTCCTGCCCTTGGTGAAGCTCGATGGTGATCAAACATCGAATGAGCTCATGGTGGAGATTCTCAGAGCATCGCGACTGTCTGAGGTGAAGCAAGGAGGAGGAGCCCTCAGTTCTATCATATGTAGATACGGGGGAGTTGAGCTCCAGAAGGAGGTCTTGATGAAGTTTTGATCTGCAAGGTTGTCCAAAAACAAAGAAAGGAAGAAGGGGATGAGGGAGCTCTATGAAGGAGGATGATCGAAGCTTGAGCTCTGGCCTGTGCAAGGCCGAAGGTGATGGAGGACCATGAAGGACAAAAGGGAAGTAGAGAGGGAACATGGTAATGTGGTATCGATCATAGGAGTGAATGGATTCCAATTGGGCAAAATTGAAGAAGAAGACGAAGAAGAAGGACATGAGAAGAGGTCTACCTGGAGGTGGACCTGGAGATGAGTGTCGACGATGCTTGATCTGGTGAAGTCGTATATCTCCTGAGAAAGGAGGAAGGACCTCCTTGAGTCGTTGCTCAAAGAACTCCGGTAAGGAGAAGTCCAAGCCCTACATCTGCTATGGAGTTTCTACAAGGCCAGAGATGGGTCGTGGGTCACACTGATCCTTCGCATCATCGTCTCATGACGATGGAGGCCTTCTCCTACTGTCACCAGGAATGGTATCTGGGCTGGAGGAGGAAGGTTTTATTGTAGTGGAT
Source organism: Ottelia alismoides (assembly GCA_037367405.1). Classification (NCBI taxonomy): domain Eukaryota; kingdom Viridiplantae; phylum Streptophyta; class Magnoliopsida; order Alismatales; family Hydrocharitaceae; genus Ottelia; species Ottelia alismoides. The sequence continues at coordinate 101,996 of JAZKJV010010039.1, read as the reverse complement.
GAGGGACAACAGGGGGTACCTAGGGGTTTTAAAGGGAGTTTCCAGAGGTGGTTTCATGATTAATGGGAGGCTTAAAGGAGCTGGCGAAGATCGAGATCGTGTGGAGGTTGCATGCATGGAGTAAAGGTTGCGGGTAATGACGAGGGAAGGAGGGAATCTGAGGGAGAAATTGGGTCACGTTGAGGGAAGTTATGTCTCGTCTCGTCGAGGGATGGTTTGTAACGATTGAAAAGGTGGGGGAAGCAGTTGACCCAAGGTCAAATGTGAGAGGTGGAAGCATTGGAGAGAGGAGTGGGAGGGCTTAGGTGGACCAATGGGGAAGCTCAGATTGAGTTGATCATTGACATGGAGATGAAAAATGAAATAAAATACAAAATAAATAAAACAAAGAGTTAAATGAAAAATTGGTTAACATGAAATTTATTAGTCTCAATGAGATCTTCAACTTTCATGAAGGACCAAAAATCAAAAGAAATCATCTATACAAGACACTTATAGACGTTTTAATTGCCATCTAATCCCCCAATTTTTCAATTTTGTATTTTATATTTTTAATTAGTTCTTAATTAGTGACTTAAATTTATTATAATATATACAATATTAATCTATTTTTATGAAATTTTTTATATGTTTGAAAAATGTAAAACAAAGAGAAATAAGATATACTACATACATGTTTACACACCTATTTTCTCAAGGTTTTGCGACTTTTTTGCGTTTTATTTATTTTTGCTTACTTAGTGCATATCGTGAAGAAGAAAATAGAAGAAGAAATAAAATAAAATAGTTAATGTTTGTACATAAAGGAATAAGCTCAAGGTTACACATATTTTATCCCTAATTTCTAACACAATTAGAAGAGTTAATTAATCTAAATTAGAGGGTTTAGTTAGTGGATTATTAAGAGAATTTTGCTAAAGTTTGCATATAAAGTATATGAATCAAGGATTTATCACAAGACGACATGGGACTAGTCACAGAGATGTAGACATTGATTGATGCATCATGTGGTGGCTCGCATCTGAGCTGCGATGAAAACACAATGTGACAAATCTTCGAAGCACTGTTTGCATTTTCATCAGACTAGAATTATGTATTTCATCAAAGACCACCACATTAGATGAATAGATCCCAACAAGTTCCACTCACATATTCTTTGGATGTTATGAGAAGTTGTGATCCAGCTCAACTGATACATTATGTCTCAATTATAGAATAAGATCTGGTCAAGGAAAATAACCTAGAAACCATGGAGCCGCAAGTGCCTGTAAAGCTACCCAACTTAATCGATCTTAGGGATCAAGTATGTCAGAGTAAGACCTCATGCAACTCAATTGATTCGAGTTTCTTCCATGAGTCATACACCATCGGGGACTAGATCTATGAGTTCATTCCATGATTCCCATTTATACTTTCTTTGAGATATGATGCTTTGACCAATATCAAACAACATGGATATTAGAATTAACCTCAGGAATGCATGCCATATTCATGGAGTGTGGAGTATGCCAAAAAACCATCTTAGCAGTCAACTATAGTAGAATCACTACCACCCCCGATTTGCCAGGACACACCATCTTTAAAAGACTTAGTTACTCTCATCGAGTATCATCATGCGACATTCAAAGAATAGTTGAGTTTAGTGAATCAAGTGCTAGATTTCTAGCCATAAATAAGGAGGATGAAGGAAAAATACAAAACCAAATAAATCCATCTTATGAAACTCCGGATTTTACTGATGAAGACACAAGCATTATACAAATGGAGTCATCTTTTCTATCTCCCTCTTCTACTGACCTCTACCCTCCTCCAGTCCAATCCAAGTCAAGTACGGACATCCTTTTGCACCCCCTTAAGTGTTTTTCTTGGGTCCTCTTTTTTTTCCAATAAAAACAAAAAACATATAATTTTAAAAATGTAAACACCTATTATGGGAAGCATTGGTAAACATATTATCTTCAAGATTCCCGACCTGAAGTTATTCCTGAAGCAATAATGTACAATGAAGAGGAAAAGCATGTGAGGACCAAAATAGAGATATATATCGTGTCCAGAGGCAATGCTTTGGGTAAAGAGTAACAACACGAGACAAAGAGTCAAAGGGATGCCTATGGTAGAATGCACTATCAAGGACCTTTCATTTTTCCACGCTTTGGTAGATAGTGAGTCAACTATTAACATTCTCTCAACCTCCATGTTCGACAAGCTTGTGCTCAAACTCTTTAGGAAGTCTAGAGTAATTGTTCAATTGGTTGATCAATCCACCACAAGGACATGAGGAATGAGAGACGTTGTTGTATTTTCCAACTCTTACAACACAAAGTGGGCTTTGTTGTCCCTGACATGGAATACTTTGGAGAGTTTCCCCTATCTTCCATCATACTCGGGAAGCCAGTCTTATCCTCTATTAAGGAGTTGATCTACTATGAGATAAGGGCGATCGAATCTCCGAAGTAGGATGAATATAGAACTATTGTAATCTATGATACTACACCCTACACTAGTACTCTTGACAATGCATATGACAATCGTGACTTTAGAGAGGTAGATGAGTCCTATATTTCTTCTTTTGATCATGCCATTTTGGTAAAGGATCTAGTAGAGTGAGCCCAACTTCTCATGACATTACCTGAGAAAAGTCACCTGATACAACCATTGTTGAGACGATCATTGGTGTTGAGGATTTCCTAAGCCAAAAACCACTCCCACCATTTGAGAAAAACATAAATACACCGATTGCAAAGCATAAGCCTCTGATGGAGTTTCTGTGTCACCAAAACCCAAACCACTTGTTCTGTGATTGTGGCAAGTGCTTCTGTTGATGACGTACAAGAGCGCTACAATGGTCGACGTGTTTCTGGAGGCACTTTATTCACAATATGATGCTGCACACACCTAATTTCTTATAGGTGTGATTGTACCTCCCATAGAGGAGGCCTATAGACAACTCATAGGGATCATTGTTTCTCCTATAGACACTACTTAGACCTCCTCTACAACGACCACATCCCATGGTAGAGGAGATTCAACATAATTCAGAGGGCATGGTGTTTGTGATAGAGGAAGTATATGCTCTCACCAATAACACACATGCCGCCATCATATGGGACACATTTACCATGTTGTTGAGTAGATTGAGCCTACTTGTACTTCTGTCGATCAGAAGTTTGATGACCTTGTCTCGTCTGAGGATATTATGACTCCTGCCAGATGTTTTCTGCTCCTTAGGGCCTTTTTGATGTCGCTTCATCCACCTATACCAGTACCTCAGATATAAAATTTATCTTGATTAACTATCACATGCCATAAAGTTCAGAGTGGATTATGGACTTCAAAGTATCCCATATAATCTCTTTGGAAATAGAGCATAATTCACTTCCTATAGATAAATACATCTAGGAAAATTTGTAGCCATCGCAGATGGAATGCATTCTCCTACTAGAGGACATGGAGAGATTCGATTAACACCTTTATGTGTTTGCATGATTTTTCTATGAACTAGTTGTCTTTAAGTTAGATTACCAAAGATGCACTTTCGTGCCATATCTGATCCCTCTTCTCTTGTGTTTTAGGATATACTGATAGGAAGAGTGATTGGATGTGGTCATGATCAAGGGGTTCTCTATAGACTAGTCCAATCTCCTTATGCAGGCAGATTTTCAATTCCTACTGGATTAGTCTCTCCGTACACATGGCATCTTTGGTTCGATCATCTTCCTCTATACTAGATTCCTCTAACATATCCCTTCTTAGTATATTTTTCAGTGCAAGGCTTACCAACTTGGGAAGCATCACCATTCCAATTTTCCTGATCATCAGAGTCATAGAAGGGATTCTTTGTTTGAGTTAGATCATTTTGATATTTTGGGTCCGGGCTTGTGTTACTGATCATCATGGGCACACATTTTATCTAGTTGCTATCAATGATTTCTAGACTTTATTGGGTTTTCTTCTCTAAAACAAGTCTAAGGTTGGGTTTGTCATTCGGTTTTTTATTATTAAAATAAAGAGCATTGCTTCTATTGTTGCTAAGTATGTTCACTCTAACAATGCTTTGAAGTTTTATACTATTCGTCTCTCTCAGTTCTTCAGGTCCCTTGGCATCATCATCAGACCTTTACACTTCTTAAGAAAATGGTGTTGTTGAGTGCAAACACTATCACCATCTTGATGTTACTAGGAATCTTCTTATCCAAAGTCATTCTCCCCACTCTTTCTAGAGTGATGCAATCCTCACTGCCTACAACCCAACCAATCATATGTCATCCTCCGTATTAGAAGAAAAGGCCACTTTCATGATCCTTTCTAAAACATTCTTTTTTCTTCTTCTATTCTTTTTGGACTTGTTTTGTTCTCAAAATCTTGCCCAAAGAAAATCTTGCCAGGAATCATTGGTTGGGTTGGTTCGACTAAGAAAGGTGCAAGGGGTGGAGAGTGTCACGTCGAGTTAAGTTCTTTTTTCAGCTATGTTTCTCAATAAGGACCTTTTCTCTTTAACACATCATGTCTTTTGAGTTCCTATGGATCAGTAATCATAATGTTATGACCAACAAATAGATAACACATATAATAATCATCATAATTATAAGTAATTAATTCACAGAACAAAAACAAGTACATGAGACAAGTATTTTAACATGGGAATCAAGAGAGAAAGAGTGAAGGCAGAAAAAAAGTTGCTCATTGGCCAATCTTGGCACATGATAAAGGCTGAAGCGCATTCACACATTCAGAGTTGTGGATTTCTACAGTTCAAGACATTAATCCATTAGTTCCTTTCAACTCTCTATTTTTGACGAGTTGTGCCATTATAGAGATGGCAGGCTTTGTGTCAGCCTTATATCTTTGATTATAATACTTGATTTTGGATTGTAATTAACCTGTGATTTTTTACCATTATATTAAAGATTTTTCATGGTAAAAATACTCTATGCACCCGTAATTGGATTTTTCTGTAGTCATAGTTGCCTTGGTTTGACATACGATCAAAAGATCCACTTATCAAATTTGGTGTTTATCTACAATTCAATCTATGGGGAAGTTGTTCTCAACAAGTGGTATCGGAGTAGAGACTAGGATACTTTGTCGCACAAAGTGGTATTAGAGTTGAGATTACTAAAATTCTTCATAAAAAGTAATATCGGAACTAAAATGATTAATAAAATGGAGTACAACACCAACAAGATGATCAACCTAAGCTGACCTAGCAATAATATAAGAAAAAATAAGACGAAGAAGTTACTATTTGAGAAGGCAATGTACCATCTAGTTTTCACCACCTACAAGCTTGAATTCAAGAGCAATGAAGAATGGAAGTTTAAGCCCGAGCAAATTGGTAGATTTATTAGGCAATTCATGGATGAGAATGTGTGCAATCACAATCATAATAAGACTCATGCACAAACACTTTACTCCACATTGGAGAACTTATAGCTTCGAAAACAAGGAACAAAAAATAGTTCTTCTCAGGAGATCGATGTAATTGAAATTCAAGGATGGTACTTTCGTTTCGAACTATCTAAACGAATTTCAAAGTATTATCTATCAGTCATCTTTTCAACATGTCAATACAATTTGAAGATGAAGTTATATGTCCGCTACTAGTTGTTAGACACTCAAACAATTATGAGACGTTTTGAATTTATCTTACTAACTCCACACCTAGTGGAGTTTTTCTTGGAGATCATTAACGCTGGTATTTTGAATGAAGAGGTGAGAAGAAAAATTCAAGGTTTTTCATAACAGTAAGAAGTTTTGATAAAAGAAAAGGGGGAACTAAATTCAAGAATGACAACGAAAGAGATTAAAGTACAAGGAAATTCCATATATAAATACAAAGATTTAGCATGTCACAATTGCGGCTTCAACTTAAAAGAGAGAAAAAAAAGGAAAGAAAAGAATGACAACAATGATAATGTTGTTGCTACCAATTTTGAGTATGATTTTCTCATTGTGTCTGGCATGGACTTGGGGAATGTTGTTAGAGACGATACTTGTTGTCTAGTCAAGAATGGTTCAACCCTATATGTGACTTCCAACATGAAGTTCGCGTCTTATGACTTTAGTGATTTCGGTATTCTTAAAATAGGTAAAGACTAATGTTATTGGAGAGGTGATGTCATTCTACAAAGCGTGCCTGGAATCTTTTTGAAGCTAAAAGATGGGAGACATACTCCTGACATGAATGTGAACTTGATAGCCAGAGAAAAGCTTGATGATGAAGTTTGTTGCAGCATATTTGATAATGGAAAATAGAAGCTTGGCAGGGGTATGACTCAAGGAAAGAAGTGTAAAAATAACCTCTTTGTTATGCATGCATCCTTTCCGAAATTATAATGAAAGCAACTCAGGATGACATTTCAGTTGAGGTATGACATATGAGGCTCAACCATATGAGCGAGAATGGCCTGCATACTTTGATAAGGAGGAATCATCTTTTCGTTGTAAATATAGATAAGATAAAACAGTACGCTCATTTCTTAGTCGGAAAGCCGAAATATACATTCAAAAGTAACCCACCCTCAAGGTCAGCACAATACTCGAGATGATTCATGAAAAAATTTTAATCTCTGATTGGCGGTGCACTTTATTTTGTCACCTTTATTGATTATTTTTCTAAAAAGTGCATTCATGTCCTAGTTTTGTAGATTCCTACGATTTTAAGATGTCAAATTCATTTGATTGCAGTGATAAGTTTGCCTTAAATTGTCTTTGTTTTTTTTATATTTATGCTCTTTTAGAAGTGGAAGACTTTCTGTAAGCCTCTCATGGATTACATCTAGGTTGGAATTTTTACTTACGATTGTAGTTGCATTGTTTTGAAAAATCATGCATAATCTACTTATCAACTTTGGTATTTTCCCCACAATTTGATCTATAAGAAGAATCGGTTCTCAATAAAAATATTGCAGTAAATCATACATGCTTTTATTTAATACCAATTATTGTTATAGGTGCTAACTATACATCATCTAACTAAACATCATCATTCGAGCACTTATTTTAGATGATGAACGAATTTTATTGATTGTCATCAAGGTATGCCCACTAATTTCGATCTACATGCCATTGTTACTACTACATGTTAATTATGTTGTACAGTCTATACTTGTTTGTGAAGATTTTATTATAGTGCTAAATCTATGCTACATGTAATAAAGTGATGAACTTTACCTTTATCTATAATGTTTCTTTAATGTTTAACATAAAATTAGCTTTTCACATATTACTGCATAACACAGACATCTACTTGTAGTATAATTAGATTAACATTATGAATTTAAATTATACTAGATTAACATGCATTGATGGCCACCTTGATTTGTAAACTATGGTTTGATTCATCTCATTGACGACCAAACTAACAAGACAGTGTCGACGATGCAAGAAAATAGCTGCACATGTAATATTGCAAAAAAGATAGTAGCATAACTTACGAAATCTCGATTTGGCACAAGTATAAATTAAATCCTTTAAACTGTATATTTATTAAATAATATTGCTGGATTTCTATGATCTAAATGAAATAATATGTGCCTTTATAAGATAAGGTTCATGCCACTTGCAAACAGGAAATTGTCATTCACACCTAATGTGGAAATGAGTTGCAACGGAACCTCCATATAGATCCAGGAATATTTATTACCATTCTGAGTATGATAACAAAACATAATGATAACAACCTCAGGGAGGACTTAGATTGACATGGTAAAGCATTTTATACATTAATCATTATTTGTGTTTGTGCCTAAATTTTCAAAATAAGACCAATGGGGCAGTGATCACTTCCACCAATTTCAGGAACAATGTAGGAGTCATGAACTTGGTCAGCAATGGACTCCGAAACCAAGAAGTAATCAAGCCGCCACCCTACAATTACAGAAAGCATTGAAGTTACAAAAACCACTTTTTTTTAAAATGATACCAGTTGTTCATTTAAAATTAAAAAATAAATAAGACAAACTTTTACAAATTAAAGCATGGCCAATTCATCACCTTGGAAAATCATGATGACTCTACTCTAGCAGCCCTCGACAGACATCTAGCTAGAAGAGAGAGAGAAACCTCCATTTCCCAGTATCCTAAAGAATGTAGCGACTATGGGGATGACCCTCACGGTGCCTCTCATGGAATAGGAATATTTGAACGGTAAGCTGACAAAATCCAGGCCTAGGGCTAGGATCCTGTTGTAGCTCCAAAAAATGGTCATGCTGAAAAAACACCCCATTTGCCAACATTCTTGCTTTTAATAATGTCATCCATGTTTGCATATCTCTCACCCCATGACCTCCCTTAGTTGTCTTGCATAAATCATCCGAACCAACAAAAATACCCCCCTCTCGCAGCTCTAGGTGCAGCTCTAGGTCCCTTCAACGTGAATTTCCTTGAAAGATCCCATCGCTTCGCCGCCATTTGTAGAACAACGAACAATGGTAGAAAATAAGCTGAAAAGGAGGACAAGGCAGAACAGCAGCACCATTAAACAACCAGGTGATAGTGTCTTTGAAGTCCAACCTCCAAACACCTCTCATCTCTCCAGAATTTACCAGCCTCACTCCAGTGCCCACCAGTGGAGAACCCATATAGATGATTGACTCCCACAAGGCATTGCAAGAACATTTACACAAGCTGCACAATGCATAGATAGATATAAGTCGGTCATGTGTCTCACCGTTAATGCTGCCACTACCTAAGTTGCTCATGGAGCTATATTTTTCATTAGAGATTACAATCAGGCAAGAATTGAGTAAATTACACAAAAGTCACTTTAGTATAGCCTAATTTCACTGTCATACCTGAACTTTAAAAGGTAAGATGCTACCCGATCTTTAGTCTCTGTCTGTCTCAATGTGGTTTTGAGCTGTTGTGATTTAAGGTTAGAAAGATGAAATGCCACATTGAGACAAAGATTAAAGATCAAGTACCACAGTGTTACCTTTTAAAAGTTACGTGACATTGAAATCAGGTGTATAGTTCAGATACCTTTTTTGAGTCAAATAAAGTTCAGGGACTTTTGTGCAATTTGCTCTAAAGAATTAGACAAACGAGGACTCTTGACAGTTCTATACAAGCCCAAAAAGCTCTCCAAAAATGTACAGCAAAGTGCTATCTACAAGCACCATATATTGTACACTTTTATGTGATAAATGTTTTGTTGCCATTCTACTGCCACATAGAAAGCAACAACCACAAGTGCATTGACATTAGTTGATGAGCCATTTCACAAAACCCTATAGCACCAGAAGCCAGAGCATCAACAGTCCAAACAAAAAACAATGCACAATAATCCTTATTGAACACCGCATATGTGGTTGATCCCAATGGACTCCAGTTGGGAACAGATCCAATCGAGCACATCATAAATAGAACCACGATCAGAGAAAAATAGCACAAAATCTCACATGATAAGGATTTGTAGTGATTTGGCAAGGTGCCTATTCCACTGGCTCACGCTAGACTCATTTATTGCTTGAAAGATTGAAATACAATACCGAGTAAAGTACACAAAAATCCTTGAACTATACCTGATTTTAATGTCATACCTGAACTTTGAAAGGTAACAATATGGTACCCGGACTTTAAGATTTGTCTCAATGTGGTCCTTGACTATTGACCGCTTAAGATGGTTTGGACATTTGCAAAGAAGATCAGCTGATGCACCAGTTAGGAGATGCGAGTATTGGGATGTTGAGACGGCTAAGAGAGGGCGAGGACGGCCCAAGAAGTGTTGGAAAGAGATCATACCAAGGGATCTTAGTTTTGTGGATATAAGCCCGGGATTGGCCCAAGATAGATCTGAATGGAGGCGAAGAATCCATGTAGCCGACCCTACTTAATTGTGGGAAAAGGCTTTGTTGTTGTTGTTGGTCCTTGACTATTGAAATTTAAGGTTGGAAAGATGAAAAGATCAACTAAAATTTGTTGAGATATTTATACCTCTTTATATCTACTTGTTATTTTTATTTCCTTTATGTACCTCTCATGTAATTTACCCAGCAGTTTTCTAGTATATGAGAGAGCCCTAGGGCTTCAATAATAAACAACAATTCCATTTTTCCTCCAACATGGTAACGGAGCAACGATCCTAGATCTGGATTCCATATCCCGTGCTTAGATCCCCGGTTCATTATTGAGGAAAACTGGCCTTGGGTTACACCTCAAATGGATCTGTTGACAACCACCCAAAATGCTTAAGTCAAGTTGTCAAGTAGTAATCCCCACCAATTGTAAACCACACCCACACTTCATGAGTTTTAGATGTTGGACTATGTTTGGGGGTTGGGGTGTTACAACCTCCCCCATTTATATTCGCAAAATCCTCGTTGCAACATGGCATATCACTTATTCCCAGTGATAGTCACGGTTGCACGCTCCAGGTAGCCATTTCCTCCAATCTCTTTGTATGGGTGGCTCCACTCTCGGGTAGCCCTTTCCACTATCAAAGTGAAATTGACTTTGATACTATTTATAACGTCTCAAACTTAGGTCCATCGTCTGTTATCGAGGAAAACTGGCCTTGATAACTTGTTGGGTTCGAGTCCAAATGGATCCGTTGACAACCACCCAAATTGCCTAAGCCCAAGTTGTCAAGTAGTAATCCCCACCACTTATAACACACTCCCACACTTTGTGAGTTTTAGATGTGTGACTTTATTTGGGGATATGGGTGCTACAATCTCCCCCACTTATATTTGCAACCTCCCCCTCGCCCACTGCTGAAGGCCGGTTGACCGCGCCTGCAACCCAGTAAGCCCCTCCGGTCGTCGTTGCCGCCCCAGTGAGCATGTCTGGCTAACCCAGCCGCCCTTGTCAGCCAGCCCAATCGATCGCCATAGTCGGCCGCCCCAACTACCGTCCAACTCAGCTGGTCGTCCCTGCCGCCGACAGCCGTATTTTAGCGGCCTTGCTGCACACTGCCACTTGCGGACTGCAGTTCATGCTCGTTTTACAAGCCTATAAGGTATGCTTCAAATCGGAATACGTGATTTCGAACATATAAATCACGTTTCCAAGCCCTAGACTACAACAAAGATTGATGAGGATGGTTGTATGAGTCTACACGTGCAACCGATCCTTCATATGATTGTGTAGGCTTGCTCAAAGAGGTCTACTCCCCAGTTTCAATCCGAATTTTCAGCGATTATTCCATCATGTCAGAAAACAAGGGTAACATTTTTCTCATCGTTCGATGCCTTCAAGGGCCCAACTCCTATCGTGAAGATGGATGGGACCAGCTACGAGTTGTGGTCCATGCAATTTCGCACCCTTATGCAGTGCCATAATAAAAAGCACATTTTGACTGATTCAGAGCCGATGGACAAAACTAGGGCTAATGCTTCATGAAAGCAAGATGATGCCTATGCACATATTTGGCTCTCCGAGATGCTCACCACGGAGATTGCCAACGACATCGTCAATCAACCCACAACCAAGCTACATGGGATGTCCTAGCTGACACATATGGGCAAGTAAAGAATGAGAGCAAAATACTCCAGTTGTAGTATGACATTTTCTCGACCAAGCAGAATGGTCGGCCTCTTCATGCCCACTTCTCGCATCTCCAAGGCATATTTGAGTGTCTTCATAATTTTATGCCCATTACTACCAGCACCGAGAAACAACATGCTTACAGGAATGCCACTATGATAGGAGTCGTATGGCATCCTTTGACTCAAAGTACGATGCAACACGTACTCAACTACATACAGGAGAGACGATACCTCTGATGGAGGAGGTCTACAAAAGGCTAAGCAGGATCACTACTCCGTCTACTACCGTGACTCAAACTCCCTTTGTGATGGCTGCTTCTCATGGAAAAGGGGATACTTCACAGTTTCGTGGACGTAGACCCCATGGTTGAGGAGAAGGATGTCAGCGTGACCCATGCTCACATTGCCACCATCTGGACACTCAGAGGAGACATGCTATCTGAAGCACGGGTATCCAGTGTCTGCCCGTGTAGCTGAGCATATAGAGACTACTCCTGCTCCTCATGATGCGAATCTTGATGATATTGTCGAAATTGAAAGAGATGATAACTACACCGCCTGCCCCAACAACAGGATCTTCAGATATTGCAGCTGTTGTCAGAGCCTCTACAAGTTCGGCAGGTATTGCTTATGCACTTACCAGTTGTAAAAGTTCAGATTTGACTGATTGGATCATGGATTCCAGAGCTTCTCATCATATGTGTGGAGACCAGGCTCAGTTTACTTCTTACAGATCTATCCCTCCTGGTAGATCAGTGGTGATTGCTAATGGGGTTCATCTACCTATTGTTGGTATAGGGGGATATTGTTCTAGCCCCATCGATGTGCCTACATAATGTCTTACATGCCCTAGCATTTCAGATGAATCTTTTGTCAATTAGTCAGATTACAAAAGATTTACATTGTCGTGCTATTTTTAACACTCTTCTCTTGTGTTCCTGGACATACTCACATGCAAGGTGATTGGATATGGCCGTGAACAGAGAAGGCTTTATAGACTGGTCCAACCTCCGTGTGCTGATGCAACGGGTCTGTTTCTCCTTTCATGTGGCATCTTTGCTTTGGACACCTTCCTCTGTAGAAGTTGTATCATGTTCACCCTCAGATCTCTACTCGTACTACCTTAGAGTGTGAGGCATGTGATCTTGGGAAGCACCAACGTTCTTTTCCGACTCGTCACAGTAACCAGTTGTTTGAGTTGGTTCATTTTGATAACTGGAGCCCTACTCATGTTCTTGATATTGATTGTTGTGGATGATTTCTTTAGATTATCTTGTTAAAGAATAAGTCTGAAGTTGGTCCTGTTATTACATCGTTTCTTATTGATTAAGAATATTTTTTCTGCTAATGTGAAGTTTATTCATACAATGCCTTGGAGTTTTCTACTTTACGGTTGTTTGACTTTCTCATATCTTTTGGTATTATTCATAAGACTTCTATTGCTTACAATTCGCAGCAGAATGGTGTTGCTGAACACAAACACCGTCATCTTTTGGATGTCACGAGGACTCTTTTGATTCAGAGTCGAGCTCCTCATTTGTTTTGGGGTGATGCGATTCTTACTGCATGTTACTTGGTGAACCACATGCCTTCTACAATTCATAGAGAATAGGTTCCTTTCTTGATTGTGTTTCCCGAGAAGGACCGATTCTCCCTTACTCCCATGCTCTTTGGATTTGTGGCATTTGTCCACAATTTTACTAATGGTCGCGACAAGCTCTCTCCTAGAGTTGTCAAATGTGTGTTTGTTGGTTATTTTCGCACCCAAAAAGGGTATAGACGTTTTATTCCTGTAGGGAGAAAATATTATGAGTGCTGATGTCACATTTGTTGAGTCCATTATGTATTTTTCTCCTACACGTGACAGGTTGTCTAATGCCGACTCTGGTGAGGATGTCTTTGTTCCACCACCTCCGTTATCTCCACCAACTCCCCATGTTGAGTCTCAGTTACCTCCACCTCCACCTCCTCCACCTTTGTCTACCTTGACACAGTTTCTACCACGGTTTTACATTCGCATGCCTTCTACTCGCCCCTCTACTCATGCGCCTTCCTCGTCATCCAGCACGCTTCAGGTATGTAATAAACACATTGTTTCCACTGATGGCATTGGTGATATATTTATTCCACGTGATACTATACAGGAGGAGCTAGTACTAAAGAATAGAAAGGTTGATGACCTCGATGTACCTATTGCCTTGAGGAAGCCGCGTCATAATTGTGCCACTTATCCTCTTGCTGCGCATGTTTCCTTGGATCATCTTTCAGAGGAGTACACGAGGTTAGTTATGGGACTCTCAGCTGTTACTATCTCGCGAACATATCAGGAGGCCATACATGACAGTAGTTGACGACTTGCTATGGAGGAAATGCCCGCTTTGCAGTCTCGTGGTACCTGGAGTGTCGTTTTTACTCCTCCAGGTGCCTCTATTGTGGGGTGCAAATGGATCTTTACGGTGAAGCAGCAGGCAAATGACAATGTGGATCGCTACAAGGCAAGGCTTGTAGCACGTGGGTTCACCCAGACTTATGGGGTGGACTATGAGGATACCTTCTCTATAGTGGCCAGACATTCGACATTGTGTATTCTTCTATCAATTGATGTTTCACGGGACGAGCCTCTTTACCAACTTGATGTGAAGAATGTGTTTCTATATGGAGATCTTCAGAAGGAGGATATATGAAACAACCATCAGGGTTTGCTGCTGAGAGGGGGTCTCAGAAGGTATGTAGGTTCCACAAGGCGGTTTATGGCCTGAAGCAGAGCCTGTGAGAGCTTGGTACCAAAAGCTTTCATAATTGATACAACACCAGGGGTTTGCGCGGTCCACTGCGGATCACTCGTTTTTTGTTCAGAGGACACAAAGAGGTATTGTCGTTATTCTTATCTATGTTGATGATATTATTGTCCGGGTGATGATGAGAGGGGCATTCAGGTTACCAAGGAGTACATAGATCAGCAGTTTGTGATCAAGGACCTTGGCAATCTTCGATACTTCCTTAGATTAGAGTTCGCTAGGAACCAACATGGTCTTGCGATGACCCAAAGGAAGTTTGTGACTGAGCTTCTATTAGAGACAAGTATGACAGGGTGCAAACCTACTACTGCCCCTACGGATCCGAGTATGAGATTATATCATGATGACACCGAGGAGATAGATAAAAGGAGATATAGGGAGCTTGTGGGGAATCTTCTATATGCTACCATCTACCAGGATAGACATATCCTTTGCTGTGAGCAAGGTGAGCCAGTTCATGGAGTAACCCAGGAAGGTTCATATGGATGTGATCCATATGATTTTGAAATATTAGAAGACTTCACATGGTACTGGTCTTAATTTAGCAGAGGTACATTTATTGAGGTGACAACTTATGCAGATGCAGACTACATAAGATGCCCTAAAGATAAGAAATATACTTCTGGCTTTGATATTTTTGTTGGAAGCTCCCTCGTGTCATGGAAAAGCAAGAAACAAACAATGGCCGCTAGATCCAGTGTAGAATCTGAGTACAGGACTATGGCACAAGGAAGCATAAGAATGATGTGGGTTTGATTGGTTTTGGCTGATCTTACTGTTGAGGTTCCTCTTCTCATGCGGCTTTTATGTGACAATCAAGCAACTTTATTTATTGCCAATAATCCTGTATTTCATGAACAAACCAAGCATATAGAGGTCAATTGCCACTATAACAGAGACATGATCCACAACGGTCTCATATCCACATCCCATGTTTCTACTGGAGATCAAACAACTGATATTTCACCAAGGCCCTTGCTATAGGCCCTTTTCAGAGATGTTGTCCCAAACTGATCTTGATAGACATATATGCTCCAGGTTGAGGGAGAGTGCCGAGATATGTATATCTCTTTATATTTATTTGTTATTTCTATTTCCTTTATGTACCTCTCATGTAATTTACCCAAGCCTTTTCTCCTAAGAGCCCTAGGGTTTCAATAATGAACAATGATTCTATTTTTCCTCCAACAAATTTCAATAGTGAATGACCACATTGAGACAAATCTTAAAATTCGGGTATTACATTGTTACCTTTTAAAGCTCGGGTATGGTATTGAAATTGGGTATTACAACATTACTCAGCAATTCCCACAATCAGCACTCAGTCAATCATGATGCATGCGATCAAGCATCTCAACAAACCGACCCGTCAACTCTCAACCAATCATAATGCAAGATAGAGATTCAACATCCTAGCAATCCAACCCATCGGCTCTAAACCCCTCAAAATACAAGAGGATATCAACCACATCAGCAATCTTCTCCACAAGTTATCAAGGAATCAGTCTTCACAAGATAAATCGTAATATCCCGCACACCAAGATGGAAAAGGAGATAGCCATGACACAATACTTCATCCAAAAGATCCATCTCTCAAGGAATCCATGTAATATCTAGAAAAAACCAACAAAGAATCCTATAACCTCTCACGTGCCACTACTACTTTGTGGTTCTCATAAAATTCTCCCAGGAAGACGAACCCTTGATAAAATATGTATGAATCGTAGGATGACCTCCCAATCATGATAACGATACAACTGATACATGGCCAAGAAGAGAAAAGAGCCAAAGGTCTATATCATCAACACTAGTTGGTGTTACTTTCTTATCTTATATAGAAATGGTCTAGGAATAAAGGGGTGGCCACCCAAAAGGTGTACTCCCAAACTCATATATTCGAAAAGCATAAATAAAGTACAAAAGTTACAAAGATCAAGACCCAAAAAAAGCCTTGACACGCTAATTACATTTTCTAAATGCACCTCACCTTAAAGAGGACCCTCGAAATTCATTTTAGGTGAAAATGAGGACCACACCTAGTCGAGGGGAACTTTTTTGTTTCAAATCTTTTTTGGTTGAAAGAACCGCCATCAACACATCATACACAAGCTTGTTTCCCACTTCCTATGACAACCTCCTGCACTCCTTGCTACAAGAACCAGGGCACCACAAGATTAAAATCTTCCAAATAATCCACAAGGTTAAACATATGCCCTTCTATGTTCAAGCTCCTTGTCACACATTGTCAACTGGTCAATTTTTTTCCCAATGCATCTGATTACTTATATAAAAGTAATAAAAGTGAGTATTATCACCAATTTCACAACAACAACAACGCCTTTTCTTACAATTAAGAAAAAAAATCCTAAATAGCTTTAGAAATAGGAAGAGGATGGAGACTAAGGATACATATGGATGGAGAATGGTGTTGTAGAGGAGACAAAGGATCAACCGTACAAAGATTTCAGAGAAGAGAAAGAAAGGCCATGAATAACAAGACGATTCATTGAAGGTTCTCAAGATGACTTTAGGAGGGTGATCTCGATTATCTCAAATGGCTTTACAAAAGGCTCGCAACCTCGCACAAACATGTAGCTGTGGAGGTGACGATTAGGAAACATGTGGTGCCATCTCACGCTCAGCTCCGACTGAAGAGGCATGTTATCCAGTTAGAGGTTGAGGTTAAAGTTGTCGGAGATGTGCTTCATCAACAGAAAACATCGTTTGCTCGGATAAACGAGCATCGATGGGATGTGATGGTTGGTGTTCTCGAGACCAAGCCTCGAGAAGAGGAAGTTTCTTGTGTCGCCCATGCATCTAATGCCCTTTATTTGTCTTCTCCTGCCCCCGAGGAACCACACCCATCTTTCAAGGTGACCCTTTTGGCAGACAGAAAGAAAGTTCGCGCTTTAGCCTTTAGAGTTCCCCTCTACTTCCGTATCTTATTACTCATAAAAGTAATAAAAGTGAGTATTATCATCATCTTCCTTAAGAAAAAAAATCCTAAATAGCTTTAGAAATAGGAAGACGATTGAGACTAGGGATACATACGATGGAGAATGGTTTTGCAAAGGAGACAAAGGATCAACCGTACAAAGATCCCAGAGAACAGAAAGAAAAGGCCATGAGTAACAAGATGATTCAATGAAGGTTCTCGGAAATTAATTGATACTTTAAGGAGGTATTGGGTATGCAACAACACCTTCATCGATTTACTCCCGCAAAGTTCGAGAGTTGTGTTGCTTATGTAGGTTTGACCATTTTGCTTGGTTATGCAGAAATCTGATGAAGTGCTTCGATTGTGGCATATTCGTCCATGTACGAAGAGCATTCCTGGTGGTTCGGGGAAAGGTGGCAATAGTGGCTAAGACCAACGCTTCACAAGCAATCACAAAGATGGACAAAACTATGGTGGTTGTTTGTGAACAACCCAGCAAATGCTTGCATTAAACCATGATGGATATCGACAAGAGGATTGGTCCATCCTTTGGAGGGGATGCTAGACATCTAGAATGCATAGTGTTATGTGCGTGTGGGCCATCTTCGTCGAAGATATCCATGTTATTAAAAGATTCGACGATTGATCAATAGGGAGAACGATCAGATGGCGACGCTCAAGTTTTCGAGATAGTAGAGCTACTCACTTTGTTTGCTAAAAGGTTCACTCTCAAAGGTTTTCTACTTCGGGTGAACGACTTAGATTTGGTGGGAAAGGCTCTAGATGACTTTGGGAGAGTGATCTCGATTATCTCAAATAGCCTTACGAAAGGCTCGCACATACATGTAGCTGTGGAGGTGACCATTAGGAAACATGTGGTGCCATCTCATGCTCAGTTCCGACTGAGGAGGCATGTTATTCCACTTAGATGTCGAGGAGGTAAAAGTTGCCGGAGATGTGATTAGTCAACAAAACACATCATTTGGTCGGATAGACGAACGTCGATGGGATGTGATGGTTGGTGTTCTCAAGACCAAGCCTCGAGAAGAGGAAGTTTCTTGCGTTGCACATGCATCTAGTGCCCTTTATTTGTCTTCTCCTGTCCCCGAGGGACCACACCCATCTTTCAAGCCAGTGTTGTAAAAGTCGCCCAACTGGCCCGACTAGTAGGTTCGACTAGTCTAATCAGTGGGGTGGCCGACCGAGTACCGACTAATTCCGACTAGTTACACTAATCAACCAATTTTTGCTTGGAGATACCATATTTTTTAATGTTTTTCTTTTTTTTAGAGCAAACTTATTATAATATGCTTAATGTTTTATTTAAATTCAATTACTTCATTTATTTTATTATGGTAGTATTTTTTAAAAAATGTACAAAATCTATGTAAATATCTATATAAAAATGAGTTATATATTTAAAATAATCATAAAATTCAAAGTCGATTAAAGTCTGACTAAATCCGATTAGTTGCCCAACTGCCGATTAATCCTTAGTCAGTGACCCGGTCGACTGAGTACCGACTACCGACTTTTGCAGACAGAAAGAATGTCCACACTCTAGCCTTTCGAGTTCCCCTCTACTTTCATATCAACTATGGGAGTTTATTGTGTTTGAAGCTTTCTCATAATGCATGCCTTTTGGATATGGAGTCTAGTTGCCTTATGAACCCAGAGTTGGATAATACACATTATAAGTGGGAATAAGTAAAGGATCATGTCATAACAATGACAACAGATTTG
Organism: Ottelia alismoides; assembly: GCA_037367405.1. Lineage (NCBI taxonomy): Eukaryota > Viridiplantae > Streptophyta > Magnoliopsida > Alismatales > Hydrocharitaceae > Ottelia > Ottelia alismoides. The sequence continues at coordinate 83,028 of JAZKJV010010039.1, read as the reverse complement.
AAGAAGATATATAACAACAGATTTGAAGAAGATATAAAGCTGTCAAGGAAAAAGAGAAAGATGTAATTGTTCTCTTAGTTATTTTTTCACTTTTTTGCAGTAGTAAAAGGTATTGTGTGTATCTCATACATATTATCATGGTGCTTGATTACAAATACGTTGTTCCAACAACTAGTATAAAATCAAGATTTGATGTCAACAAGAGGTTGTAAACTAAGTTGTAAAGAATATGCGACATAGATAGCAAGATTGTAAGCATGCATAAAATAAGTACGACCGATAGAGATTTGTTTTATAAGATCAAAATCGAAATATTAGAGTGACTTTGGAATCAGGAGCATACAACTTCGATAAAGAGATCTGGGACTCTATATAGGGGTTTTTGCACTCTCCAATCTAGTCGGGTGATACATATCAGAAGTATTTAGCTTGCAATTGTTAGATGTTGATAATCAGTATATATTCCAATTCTTTTTTGAGGTGATTAGTGAAAATTTGGCATAATTGAGGTGTTAAATGATTTAAGGTAGAGAAAGATCAAACTACACCATGCAATCATGATAATGAAGTTCACATAGAAAATGCATCATTCTCTGTGGTACACTTAGAGAAGGACTTTATCTTATGCCAATGATGTGGGAAGAATATACTTAAATGTGAGGGGCTTGTGAAAACTCTACAAGTAGTAGATATGAAATTAAAAAAGATGAAAATGGAAGAATGGAAAGAAGTGAAAGATGTTGTGAGTAGTATAATAGAATTGTTCTTATGGACAATACTTTTTTCATGAAATTACCAATCTGGATGATTTGGGAAAGATCTATAAGAAGCTTGAAGAACAATACTAGTTCAAATATCTACAAACAAGTATCGTTGAAGTAGAAGTTCTAAGGATGATTGATGGAACAAAATTTAAGATGCACTTGAATGAGTTCAATAGGATTCCTATGAGCATAATTATACTTTAGCTAGATATTGAGAAAGAGTACATGTCTTCAAGGAGAAGGATAAGGTAGTGATATTGTTGAACTCTTCTCTTGTTTTGTGATCATATTGTGGAAATGTTACTTTATAGAAAAGAGGCCATCACATTAGTTGATATGGCTACTCGATTACGTACAAATGAATCTCATTGAAGGTTGACAACGGGAACCAGATCCAATGGGGTTGAGAATGAAGAAGCGGTGAAGGTCTCGAGTTGGACATGAAGACCTCTAGGACGCATCACAATGGGCTCAACCAAGCTTGAAAGCTTGGGCCTCTCATCAAGAGAGATGGGTATGGTCTGATGGATCGTGGACACTTGTCCAATGAATGGACGAAAGAGGCGTGCAACATTGTAGCAACCTCATGCATCAAAAGACGGGTTGTCATGGAACTATTGGATAGCCCATAGCTTAGGGGGTCATTAATGGAGAGGTTTGAGATCGAAGAAGATGCAAACACATGCGCATACGCACAGTTGTAGGAGGATATGAAGGCTTCCATAATGCTGAACTTATGGAGGACTGAGATGCTAAGGAACCGGAGGAATGCCTGGGAGTGGTACCTTAGAGGGTTAACTCAATTTTAAAATGAAGATCATCTCTTGGAACATGGGAGGGTCGGGGAAGCTCGAGAAGAGATGGGCCATTCGTGACCTTGTGTCCACATCTAGAGTTGATGTAGCAATGTTTTAGGAAACTAAGACCTCTAATCGAGAGAATGGCCTATAGAGTGAGGTAGGTGGCATGCTTCTCTCCGACTATCAAATCATAAAGACTGATGGAACATCAGGTAGGTTAGCGTTGGGATAGAATGGGGATCAGTTTCTGTTGGAGGATGTCGAAGTCCATGACCTTCATTCAGTCTCTATACTCCAGCAAGGGGAGAGCTGATGACATGCTTATTCTTTTTACAAAGGTCTACAGACTGACTAATGCATTAGTTACTCGGGAGCTTTTTAGTGATCTTCATTATATACACAATAAGTTCCAATCAAAGTCTTGGATTATCAGAGGGGAACTCAATATGATTATGCACTCGGATGATAGGTCGTGTATTAGGGGGGAGGGGTCGTAACACTGGTTCTGTCGGGCCGATATCGTTGATTTCTGAGCTTCAGATGGAGATTATTGATGTTGTTGGGTGTCATTATATGTCGAGGAACTCCAACTTGCATTCTTGTATTAATCGTTTGTTGGTGTCCATCGAGTTATTTTTCGTTTCCAATAGATGGAGCGAGGGTGCTCCCTATGCACATTCGACAATACGCTCCTACTTTGCAATTCTAATGAGGGGTCCAAACTGAAGTATTTCTTTCGACTTAAGCATTCCTAGCTATTAAAGGAGGGCTTGCATGAACGTTTGGAAGGGTTGTCATCCAACCAGGTCAGCTACTATTCGTTTAGCGATTAAGACGTGGGAGATCAGAAAGCACCTAATGGAGTACGATAGAAACATACATGCTTAGCATTTCTGCTGAAGAAACACCGCTCGAGATGTAGTCAATAGGATAGAAAAGCTTGAGGATGATCATGACTTGTCAACAAAGGAATCAAAGGAAAAAGTCAACCAACTACAAATCATTTACGAGGAGGATTGAAAAGTGGAGACTGAGTGGAGACATAGATCGAGGTAATGATGGCTCAAAGTGGGTAATGCAAACACTAGATTTTTTTACTCCATGGATAGCGGGAGATGTTGCAGAAGTTTCATTCACTTCCATTACAATCGACGGGGTGCAAGTGCAAGGTGACAAGGAGGGGGAAGGGATTCGAACACATACTTTTGCTCGTTGAGCTGAATGACTACTCGTGAGGATTGGGGCTGGTGCAGTAAAGGGGTTTCTCAAAACTCTTAGAGCTAGGTTAATGCAAAGCCGAGTTTGTGTGACATCCGGATCCGAATAAACCCAAATCCGACCCACTTAGGATCCATTTGAAATGATAAAACTATCAATCTAAATCGATCAAGTGATCCTAAATCAAAAGTCCTTAGGAATCAATCGACCAAAATTCGATCGCATCGTAATGTGTCATTGAAAAAGTCACGACACAAAATCGGAAACTGCAAAATAAATCATACCCACCCAAAAATCCGATTCGACAAAATAAGATCAACGAAATCGATCGTTCGTCAATCAGATATCGTTTGGTATTTTAAAATCACAAAATTTAGCTACAAACCAAAACCGTATCTAGAGAATTTCGGGAATTCATACTCAATCCAAAGTTTATGAATATTATACTCGTTTTGATCGTCGTTCAGAGACGGTCAAACAAGATATTGTACACCACCCCCCTCCACCATCATTCTCCTCTTTGTTGTACAACAGCAAGAGAGCAGGTGCTGGAGGTTGACCAGCTGCTGGAGCCTTTGCCCTTAAGGGCTGCAAGCTGCAGCCAAGCACAGTAGCTGGAGCTGCTCTAGAAGCAGCTCTCTTGCAGCCACAGGAGCTGCTGCATGCTTGAATCAAAGTAAATTTTGACCTCCAAATTTGGAGATCTTCAATGTACCAATTCCCCTCCTCTTTGCTCTCACTAAAACAATGTTGGAACTTATAATTCAGTTCTTTTTCCCTCTTTTAGCTGGGATCCAACAGCTATTTTAGGTGTTGTTGCATGCCAAATTAATCCCCAAGTTGGAAGATCTTAAGGTACAATCCTATTCCTCTTTTTGCTACCATGCACGTACAATTATTCCTCCTCTTACTGCCATCATGTTCTTGTACAATTTAACCCCTCCTCTTGCTGCCCTCATTGTATAATATTTGTTTTTGTTCTTAATATCTGAAAATTTTGAATGTGTTCTATGATTGCCTTGTTCCATAATGAATTAGTTTGGAGTGGGGGAGTTCTGAATCTTTCTTTTTGTTCATTATGAGAAATTGACTTTTGGGGAAAACTATTTAAATTGGATAATTTATTATGACTTTACTTAAAGCTTTAAATTACGCAGAACTTCAGCTGTACAAAGCTGGAGTTAAATGAGAGGGTTGGAGTAACCCTGTGGTTGGAGGTTGTCCTGGAAAGTGGATTTGGTGTTTTGATAAGCAGAATGGGAAACAATGGATTGACTATTATTTTATTTGTAGAGTATGGTGGAGTTGAATAAGGGATGTCGTGATGATACCTATAGAAAAGGTTGCCAGACTCATATTTCGAAGATCAGTGGATATGATTTCAATAAATTTATACAAATAAGATGATTTTGAAGTATTTTGAGTTTGAAGTCAAACCAAGGTCTCCTGTGGAGAATATATCGATGTTATGCTCTCAAATTGATTTTCGATTTCTTAGCAGCATCTCATAACCAGTTGCTTAAAGTCAGAGAAAATATAATACGTGAATCTTATTGCAAATAAGTTTCAGCAGAGGCACACTCTGATAGGCTGCCACAAGGGAAGTAATCGATCATCTGATTCATGAGGGTTGATAAAGAACATGCTTGTTATTATTATGTATATTCTATCCATAATAAACATTTCAGAATTCTAGAAGAAAAGGCAAAACATGGGATGATTCACATGCAAATTAGACCTAATTTTGTATTACTTATTTAGCTATTAAGTTCAAGATTTAAAGATGAAAATATTTGGGGAAAGTTGTATAGAATTGAACTTAGATCCATATCTAATGAGTAACTTTAATTCTAATGATTAAAGATGAGAAGAATTGAGAAATCTTGCATCAATTTGAACTTAGATCCAAATTCAAGGAATCTTTTAATCTCATGACCTTATTGAAGAAATTGAAATACAAATATTAAAATATTAATACTCTTATGAAGTCAACAAATGATTTCCTAAGATCATTATAAATAGTAATCCTCATCAATTGATCCTTGAATATAATCTACGATTTATACCTATCACTAAAGATAGGTAATGACAAAATACCTAGATTGCAAAGTCAACCATAGAAGAAATTGAGAAATGGAGTAGACAAATAAGTGAAATTGATGGTGAATCAGTTATACCAATAAAATTGTTGACCAAAGGATCTAGATATGTACAATCAACAACAGAAAGGACCAAGAATGAGACGAAGAATCAAAGAAGGAAAGATAATGGTGAATCAATGACGACTTATGGTTAATTGTGTCGTCATGGTGACCCTTACACCTGACTCTGCGAGGATGCGGTGATCCCTCAGTTGGGCGGGAGATAGGAAGCCCAGTTAGTGCAGCGACCGCCTAGTGCATGAGTCTATGATCTCAATCCTTTTTACGAATTTTTTACGCGAACTCACAATGTTTTACGCATCGTAGGGATCCCAATTTTTGACCAATTCTGTTGACCCTCTATTTTTAGGGTACTTAAGCAGGGGGCCTTGGTTTTATTATTTCTTACAAATCTGTTCGCCCGTATCGGTCAAGCCAGTTTTTGGAGTGACTCTTCTGGGAATCTCTCCCACTCGTGTCAGGAGCGTAGTTTTAGATTAGGCTTAGCCCTCTACTGGACCACACTTCCATTTAGAGGGCGAGATAGAAGAATCTCTTAGGAGACTTCTTCACCGCTTGAGTTTTGGTTATCGTTCCGCCAATAGGCTTGGCGATGTATTACAATTGAGAGTTTGGTTACAGTTGAGTTGGCTATAGTTGAGTTTGGTTACAGCTGAGATGGGTTACGGTTGAGACTGAGACAGTCGATAGAAGCTAGTGGACGTGTTGGAAACTTAGTTAGAATGCATTATATTCCACCGCATGCCTACTGAGGCACCCCAACCCTAAGGTTTTCTTCATGTCTTAGAGTCATAGTGTGAGGTCACACTCAGACCAAGACCATAGACTATCCACTAGACTTGAAAAATTAGACAGAAACAAAGATCAGATCAGAGACTCATCATCGTCAATCTAAGATCCACCAACATAATCTCTAAGTGATAAAAAATAATAACCTACATATGGGTCATTTTAATTAATATATGAAAATGTTTATATGGAAGGTTATGGGCTAATGGGTGAACATAGGATATACATACAGAGTAACTTGAAAATCATTTTCCATGCAAGTAGCTTTTTAATTTTAAATATCAACGCCTATCTATTTGCTTTCTTTTGTAACCACTAAATTACATATTATATTTTAATATGATGGATTGTATGCAACAATTGTTGACATTCTATTGCTTCCTATCATACTTGGCAGGCAAAAAGCATGCATCGCAGTAGACTGATTGACGATCTTGAGCCTCCGCCGTTATACTCGACGGTACACTTATTACAGTTTATGTACAGAATAATGTATATGCATTTCCTTTCTCTTATGTTATATTTTGATTTACATGTATACATTGTTAGCTTCTTTTGTTACATGTAATATTTATGGAAAATAATGCAATGTGAATTGGTGACAATTCTTGCTAGCTCTTTGGTTGTTGACATCATTGTGAAAATAATGCAATGTGAATGTCATTCTGAAATGAGACAAATATTCCCTAAATTTCGGTAACATAATGAGATGAATGGCGAATACAATACTGCGAGTAATGTATAAATGGGTAACCCAGATCACAGAGCGTCACAGTTTAGTATCAGAGCAGTGGTACCCTGCTACACACATTCGCAGTATAAAATTTCGATCGCAATAAGTTATCGGATAGTGACAGTCCTCCGACTTGTTGCAAGTCCGAGAGGGAAATATGACATTCAAATACAATAACCACATATGTCACTGCTTGCAGTTAATTTTCATATAGTATCCTAAGAAGAGGAAAGCATGGTTAAAAATGTCAGCAAACATCAACTATTATGATTGATAATATTGGTTCTCATGCAGAACCATGATGTCCAGAGCTAACCGGGAGACGACCGATCGATTAAAACGTATCATGACCACTCTCACCAACCTCCAGCAGCAGCAGACTACCATGCAAGGTCAGCAGGACCAGATTTTGGCCCAGCAGACGGAGATTACCGAGAGGCAAACCGACATAAAGATGAGATTCGAGGAGCTGTCTGATTTCATTTTCCATCCATCTCAAGATGGAACACGACAGGATTAACCACAATATGTAGAGGTTCAACAGCCTCAGTTCGATGATTTACATGAGGAGATCCTAGCACAGGGAGCCGAGGGAGATTATGGTAAGGAACATGATCATGTACTCTTTGCAGATGAGGACACATATGAGCATTCCGTCATTCATAGGCATCAGCCGATTTTCGCTTCCTATCAGCGAGCAAATGTGCCCATGTTCGAGGACATCGGGACATCAGATGAGGCTGAGCAGAGGCCGAAGAGGGTGATGAATGTACTGCGGATGATTTGTGCTCCACGAGATTCATGGATATCTTTTATGGAGTATTTACTAACAACATTCGCCAAGAGATGGCGAGAGGCGATAGTTTTCGAGTTGGGACGCAAGCACACATGGGACGATTTCGAGATGAGATTCAAATCCCACTTCCTTTTTGGGAAGTGGAAGGAGTCTCAGTACCGACTTTTTGCAGAGCTCAAACATGGGCAGATGACAGTTGATAGTACTTTGTTCGCTACACTGAGCTGTTGCGATACACGCCAGCGTCCGTTGCATTTCCACATGAGAATCTGGAGAAATTTATCAGAGGTATGAGGGAAGAAGTACATGAGAAGCTGACCGGACTACATATCACTTTCATCTCTGAAACTACTGATGCAGCGGAGAAGTTTGAGGATATCTGAGAGAGACGTTTTGGGAGCTTGTCTGGAGTGACACCTATGTCACAACGATCATTTGGACGGATCAACATCGATTTTAGCAGTAGAGGTCATCCAAGCGGTTTCGTCCTTCAGGTTCGGTATTTTCAAGCAGTGCTTGCTCATCTCTAGCAACTACTTTAAAAGGAACACTTGTTGGACGTGGCACCAGTTCAACTCAAACATCTGGATGCAGAGACTCAACAGACCCCTGGTAGGACTGACTCGAAGTACAGATACGATTACCATGTCTACCCAGTCAGGTCGCTGTTTCTTATGCAATCAGTGGGGACATTACTGATCTCAATACCCACATGCTTCTGGTGGGCCTTGACCGTAGCCCTAGCCTTCGGAGCTACAAGAACAACGTACTGGGAATTTTCGTGGCAGGCATGGAAGGCCGTATCGATATCGTTTCGATATCGTATCAATACGATATTTCGACGATATATCTCCGAAATATCGCCCATATCGACGAGCCTTTGTGAAGAAAATGCCTGGAAATCTGGATATCTTGCCATATCGGTACCCATATCAGTCCCATGTCGATATCGATATATCGCCGATATATCCTGATATTTCCTTCCATGGTGGCAGGAACTCCAACTTCAGGAGATCGCCGAGACAAACACAGAGTGTAGCAGATTCGAGTATTGCACCAGCTAGACAGGGACAGTTACATGCAATGACCGAGGAGAAGGCTCGTCTGGAGTGACACCTACGCCACAACAATCAGTTGGACCGATTCAACATTGATTTCAGCAGCAGAGGTCATCCAAGCGGTTTCGTCCTTCATGTTCGGTATTTTTAAGGCAGTGCTCGCTCATCTCCAGCGACTACTTTAAAAGGAACACTTGCTGGACGTGGCACCGTTTCAACTCAAAAATCTGGGTCGCAGAGAGACAATCGACCCCCGACAAGACCGACTCGAAGTACAGATACAATTACCACGTTTACCTAGTCAGGTCGATGTTTCTTATGCAATCAGTGGGGACATTACCGATCTCAGTGCCCACATGCTTCTGGTGGGCCTCGACCGCAGCCATAGCCTTCGTAGCCGCAGGAACAACGTATTGGGAGTTTCCTGGCAGGAACTCCAACTTCAGGAGATCGCCGAGACAGACACAGAGTGTGGCAGGTTCGAGTACTACACCAGCTAGACAGGGATAGTTACATGCAATGACTGAGGAGAAGGCACGATCAACAACACTGTGGTGAAAGGTATGGTCTCAATCCTGAGGCGACCTTTCCATGTTTTGCTTGATTCGGGAGCGACGCATTCCTTTATTGCTTCAAGGTTACTAGCTTCATTAGGTAGAGTTGCAGAGGCTCTATATCCTCCTTACCGCATCTATGAGTCAGGTGGCCAGCTGCTCATCATTTCACTAATAGTTAGAGACTAACCAGTGCTGATTGGCGGTCACGAGATGACCGCAGATTGTCTACTACTACAGCTTGATGAGTTTGACTTGATTTTGGGCAAGGATTGGTTATCATCTAATCATGCTCTTGTTGATTGCTTTAGGAAGACAATTGTCTTCAGGATTCCAGACTTGTCTGACTTCACTTTTGAGGGTACTTTACATAACTCGAAAATGGAGTACATCTTAGTGTTGAGAGCTCAAAGACTTGTTGATCAGGGATGTGATTAATATTTAGCATTTGTTTGAGAGACATCCGATCTTGAGCCGATGATCCAGAACATCAGAGTAGTATCAGACTACCCATATGTTTTTCTTGATGAGTTACCACCTGAGAGATAGATTGAGTTCGACATCAGCGGGCTATTATAGACACCTTATAAGTAGGTTTTCGCGTGTTCTTCCCTTGACACGGTTGACGCAGAAGGGATTTCCTTTCATTTGGGATGATTCATGCGAGCAGGCCTTCAAGACATTGAATGAAAGATTGCCTAATGCGCCCATTCTTACACTACCTTTAGGTACCCAAGATTATACAATCTATACATATGCTTCAGAAGAAGGTCTAGGAGCGGTATTGATGCAGAGAGGTCACGTGATTGCTTATGCATCACGTCAACTGAGGCTACATGAGCGGAATTATCGCACACACGACTTGAAGTTGGCGACAGTTGTCTTCACCTTGGAGATCTAACGCCACTATCTTTATGAGATGAATTTCAAGATTTTCACATATCACAAGAGCCTGAAGTATATTTTTTTTATCAGAAGGAGCTGAACATGAGACATCATAGGTGGCTTGAGCTATTGAAGGATTATGACTGCACGAGCTCTTACCACCCCGATAAGGGACACGTGGTGGCTGATGTGCTCAGTAGGAGAGCTCATGCTGAGGATACGACAAACTGGCTATATAAGTGGGATATGCTCGCAGCCTTGACTGATTGGCATCCTTAAGAGAGTGCATTCATATCTATTGTCGTACCTTCACGATTCAACATTCTTTGGGATCACATTGTAGAAGGCCAGAAGTCAAATCCTTGGATTTAAGATAGATACATGCGTGTCGTTAAAGACAAATTTGATGATTTCGTAGTGATAGAGTCTATTTTGTGGAAAGTTGACCAGTTCATTGTACCCAATGATGAGCAGTTACACAAAGATATTCTTGATGAGCCATACAATTCACGATTATATATTCATCATGATAGCACAAAGATGTATTGTGATCTGCACCGACATTTCTAGTAGGACGGGATAAAGCGTGATGTGGCACATCATGTTAGTAGATGCATGACTTGTCAGATGGTCAAGGTTGAATACAGGAGACCACAAGGTTATTGCAGCCTCTCCCCATTCCCAAGTGGAAATAGGATAGTATTTCAATGGATTTTATCACTGGATTGCCAAGGACACTAGGTGACCATAACGCCATTTGGGTCGTTGTTGACAGGTTGACCAAGTCAGCCCATTTCATACAAGTCAACACGACCTACACTCCATCCAGATTGGTCAAGCTATATGTGCAGAACATTATCAGGATTCATAGTATACCACGTAAGGTAGTGTCTAACAGAGACTCGAGGTTCACATTACACTATTGGCATCAGTTCATGTCAACACTACAGACATAGCTGAAGATGAGTTATGCATACTATCTGCAGACCAACGGACAGAGCAAGCTCACCATTCAGACACTTGAGGATTTATTACGTGTATGTATTCTTGAGTGGAAAGGGTCCTGGAAGGATCACCCGTCGTTGGTAAAATTCACGTACAACAACAATCATCATTCTAGAATCGGCATGGCACCATTTGAAGTCCTATACGGGCGGAGATGCCCCATACCTTTCAGTTGGCCGTGGATTTCTTGGAGGAGACTGCGAGGGTTGTTGATCTTGTGAGGGGGAGTTTCTGACTACAGGTGGGAGATTAGGTATTCCTCCAAGTATCTCCCATGAAGGGAGTACAAAGATTTCGTGTTTGTGACAAGCTGACGCTACAATATGTTGGACCGTTTGAGATTCTTACTAGAGTGTGGAAGGTGGCCTACTGAGTAGCCATTCCTCCACACATTTCATCCATTCACGACATCTTTCACATATCCAACATGAGGAAGTAAGTGCATGACCCTCGGCATGTCAACAGCTACGAGAATCTTGACGTGAAATATGACTTGACATACAAAGAAAGGCCAGTGCAGATACTTGACAGTGTTGTGAAGACGCTTCGCAGCAAAGAGATTCTCTTGATTAATGAGTTGTGGCACCGACATGATGTCGAAGAGGCGACATGGGAGGCTGAAGCAGATATGCGGGCACGATACCTGCAGCTCTTTCAGGTAATCATTAAAACAAGACCATTTAGTTATATACTTCTTGAAAGAAAATGGCTTGTTCTTCCTTCGAGGTTTTTATGGGTTCAAAACCCTTTGAGGTTTTTTATGGCTAGATAAAATCCAAACAAGAAACATAGTTACCTTGAATCGAGTCTAGAGGATGAGACTCCCTTTGAGGTTTTTATATTTGTGACATACGAATCCGAATAAATCAAATTCGACCAGATTAGGATCCATTTAATCTAATAAAACTATCAATCAATATTAAATAATCTAAATCAATCAAGTGATCATAAATCAAAAGTCGTTAGGAATCAATCGACAAAAGTCGATCGCATCGTAATATGTGTCATCAGAAAAGTCACGACACAAAATCGGAAATCGCAAAACAAATCGAGACCACCTAAAATCCGATTCGAGAAAATAAGATCAATGAAGTCGATCGTTTGTCGATCGAATATCGTTTGATATTTTAAAATCACGAAATTTAGTCGCAAACCAAAATCGTATCTCGAGAATTTTGGGAATTCATACTCAATTCAAAGTATATGAATATTATAAGATGGTCAAACTGAGATATTATTCACATAAATCGAAAAAACTAGGTGCAAATATGGAGAACTTTGGTAGGTTAAACAAGAGAGAGTTAAATATAAAAAAAGAAAAGTAAAAAAATCAATTTTTATTTTTAATTTCCAGCATCACTAACAGTAAACCACTTGGCTTTTCTCTCCTCTCTTTATCTTCACATGTCATCAACCAAGCTTCCTTTCATTGATTATATAAACACCACCTTCCCCTCTTCTTCCCTATTTCTCTCCCAAACACAACCCCAATCCACCATCGTTCTCCTCTTTGATGCACAACAGCAAGAAAGCAGCTGCAGCTGCTCTTAGGGACACCTGCTGAAGGTTGACTAGCTGTTGGAGCCTTTGCTCTTGAGGGCTGCAACCTGCAGCCAAGCACAATAGCTGGAGCTGCTCTAGAAGCAGCTCTCTTACAGCCACAGGAGCTACTGCATGGTTGAATCAAAGCAAATTTTGACCTCCAAATTTGGAGATCTTCAAGGTATCAATTCCCCTCCTCTTTGATCTCATTAAAACAAATGTTGGAACCTATAATTCAGTTCTTTTTCCTCCTTTTAGATGTAATTCATCAACTATTTTAGGTGATGTTGCATGCCAAATTAATCCCCAAGTTGGAAGATCCTAAGGTACAATCCTATTCCTCTTTTTGCTACCATGCATGTACAATTATTCCTCCTCTTGCTGCCAACCCCTCCTCTTGTTGCGCTCATTGTATAATATTTGTTTTTATTAATGTCTGAAAATTTTGAAGGTGCTCTATGATTGCTTTGTTCCATAATGAATTAGCTTGGACTGGGGTAGTCCTGAATCTTTCTTTTTGTTCATTATGGGAAATTGACTTTTGGGGGAAACTATTTAAATTGGATAGTTGGTTATTGTAGATATTACCTATCTTTATTGTATTTTTCCTTATTTTCTATTTCTTTGTTCTTTATCTTGTAAGTTGCTCAATAGGTTTCTCTCCTATATAAGAGAACCCTAGGGCCTCTCATAAATCAATTAACTATTATTCCCTCAACATGGTATCGGAGCGACGGCCCCACACCGGAGTTCCCATATCCCCACCTTAACCCTACCCTACCGGTCGCCCCCCTTCCCCTCGTCGGCCCTCCTCCCTGCGCCGCCCCTCCTTCCCGTGTCGGCCCTCTTCTCTGCGCCGGCCCTCCTCTACGCGTCGTCCCTCCTATTCGCGTCACAAAAGCTGTTGCGCGGCATCTCGATGGCACCGCCGATCTTTCCCCTTCCTCGGTGGTAGCCCGGGCCATAGCCTAGGACGCCTGCAGCCCTTCAAGGTGCAGTCCAGGACAATCTGATTGGCCATCACAGCCCTTCAAGGCGCAGTTCAGGCCGATCTACTCGACCAGAACACAGCCCGACTGCCGCTAGGCCTTACCAGGCCCACCTCGGCACTCTCGGCCCTCTCGTGAGCCATCAAGAAACCTCTAAACCCCGCCGTGTGTTCTGATTTGGACCCGAGGACGTAATTTCAGCAACATAAATTGCATTTTCTGGTCCTAGCAAGCACGAGGATTAAGGAAGATGGTTGTATAAGTCTACACGAGCAACCAATCCTCTGTATGTTCCTGTAGACTTGTTTACACCAATCTATTCCCTAGTTGAGTTCCGTCTTTGGTTATCCATCATCATGTCAGAGAACAAGGGTGACATTTTCTCGTCCGGAGCCTTCAAGGGCCCAGCTCCCATCGCTAAGATGGATGGGACCAGCTACGAGTTGTGGTCTATGCTATTTCTCACCCTCATGTAGTGCAACAATAAGGAGCATATCCTGATAGATCTAGAGCCAACAGATAAGACTGGGGCAAACGCTTCTTGGAAGCAAGATGACGCGTATGCGCGTATTTGGTTGTGTAGGACCCTCACAACAGAGATAGCCAATGACATTCTGAATCAACCCACAACTAAGGCAATGCGGGACACTTTGGCTTCCACCTATGCTCATGCAAAGATTGAAGCCAAGATTCTTCAGCTCCAGTTTGACATCTACAAGGCCAAACAGAACGACCGTCCTTTACACGTGTACTACAGTTCTCTCAGCTGCATGTTTGAGAAGCTTCATAGTTATATGACTATTACGACATCTCTGGAGCAACAGAAAGCATTTAGGAACTCCATGATGGTTGGAGTTTTCATGGCCGTCCTTGATACAGAGTATGATGCAGCACGTACCCAGCTTCTCACTGGAGCCAATATACCTCCCATGGAGGAGGCCTATAGCCGTCTCAGTCAGATCATCATGCCTCGTATGACCACTCCTTCGCTCCCGTCAGCTATGGCCGTGTCTCGTAGACGGGATGTGACGACACACACTAGAGAATGCTCCCCTCGCGACAAAGGTGGTGGACGTCCGCGTGGCCCTTGCACCTTTTGTCATCGACCAGGTCATGCAGAAGATATATGCTATCAGAAGCATGGTTATTCCGTGAATGGCCGTGTTGTAGAACATTGAGACGTCCGATACACTTGCTTCCCAGATCGATCCTCGCCTAGATGATATTGTATCTTGTATCCGAGAGATGATGACTCATGTTGCAGGAACCACCCCTACAGATACCGCAGCCACAACCAGAGCCTCTTCGAGCTCCTCAGGTATCGCTTATGCTTTCACTGATAGTAATAGTGCAGACATGACAGAATGGGTTATAGATTCTGGTGCTTCCCATCATCTTTGTGGAGACAGAGCACAACTGAGGTCCTACAGGACCATACCACCTGGTCGATGGGTTGTTATTGCCAATGGCGACCACTTACCCATTACAGGACAAGGGGAGTTGCATTTGACGCCGTCCATGCACCTTCAGAATGTTTTATATGCTCCTGATTTTCAGATGAATTTGCTTTCCATTAGTCAGATTACTAAGGATCTGCATTGTCGTGCCATCTTTGACCCTTCATCTCTTGTGTTTCAAGACATACTCACGGATAAGATGATTGGATGTGGCCGTGAGCAGCGACGACTCTACAGACTGGTCCAACCTCCTCATGTTGGCGTCTCCACTATACCTACTAGACCAGTCTCTCCATATTTGTTGCACCTTCGTTTTGGCTACCTTCCTCTGCAGAAGTTATGTCATGTTCTCCCTCAGATTTCCCCTAGATCCTCCTTTCAGTGTGAGCCATGCCAGCTTGGGAAGCATCATCGTTCTTCATTTCCATCTCGTCGGAGTTGGAGCAGTTCTCAGTTGTTTGAGCTTCTTCATTTAGATATATGGGTTCTGAGTCGTGTTCCTGATCATCAAGGACACCGTTTTTACCTAGTTGTTGTCGATGATTTTTCTCGACCTTCTTGGGTCTTTCTCTTGAAGAATAAGTCTGAGGTTGGATCTGTTATCAAATATTTTATTACTGAGATAAAGAATATCTTTTCTGCTAATGTCAAATATCTTTGCAATGATAATGCATTAGAATTATGCACCTTACAACTTTCTGAGTTTCTTAGATCTCTTGGCATTGTTCACCATACCTCATGTGCTTATATTTCTCAACAGAACGGTGTTGCCAAGCGCAAACATCGTCATTTACTTGATGTGACCAGAACCTTGTTGATACAGAGTCGTGTTCCTCACTCTAACCGAGGCGATGTTGTCCTTATTACATGCTATTTGGTGAACCACATGCCCTCGTATGTGTTGGAAGATAAGATTCCTTTCTCGATTACGTTTCCCGAGATGATCTTTTCACTCTTACACCTCGTGTGTTTGAATCTGTTGCTTTTGTTCATGATGTATCTCCAGGTTGTGACAAGCTCTCTCCTAGAGCTGTCAAGTCTATCTTTGTGGGCTACAATCGTACCCATAAGGGGTACCGTTGCTTTGATCCGCTAAGGCAGAAGTACTTTGTCAGTGCTGACAATATTTTCTTTAAGTCTGTTATGTATTTTTCTCCTACAGGTGACAGATTAGCCCCACCTGACTCTGATGATGAGATCTACATACCTCCACCTCCCACTGTCGTTCCTCCACCCCCCACTCCTGCTCTACCACCGCCTCCTCAGCCACCACCACCACCTACACCTGCTTCTAAGATTCAGTTTTTGCCACGTGTTTTTACTCGCATGTCTCGCTCGGTTCCCCCTGCTCACAGGTCTTACCCATCATCCAGCACGCCTCAGGTATGTAATGACCACATTGTTTCTACTGATGACACTACTAGGTTGTCTGTGCAGCAAGATTCTATACAGGATGAGCAGGTGCCTTCTCAAGAGGGGAACTTACAGGTTACGAACGTGGCAAATGATCTTGATGTGCCTATTTCTCTACGTAAGTCGAGACGTAAGTGTGCTACTTACCCTCTTGTAGCCCAGGTTTCCTTGAGCATGTTGTCTGAGGATTTCAGAAGATTTACCTTGGCACTATCAGTCGTAGAGATACCACGAACATATCAGAAGGCCCCAAAGTGATAGTCAGTGGAGGTTAGCCATGGAGGAGGAGATGGCTGCACTACGGTCACGGGGTAGATGGAGTCTTGTGTCTGCTCCAGTTGATGAATCTGTTGTGGGATGCAAATGGGTGTTCACTGTGAAACACCGTGCAGATGGCAACGTGGATCGCTATAACGTGAGACTTGTCGCATGTGGGTTTACCCAAACATATGGGGTGGACTATCAGGATACTTTCTCTCCAGTTGCCAGATATTAACTCTGTGTATTCTACTTTCTGTTGCTATAACACGAGATTGGCCACTTTATCAGCTTGATGTGAAGAATGCATTTCTCTATGGTGATCTACAGGAGGAGGTCTACATGCAGCAGCTACCTGGGTTTGCTGTTGAGGGGGAGTGTCAGAAGGTTTGCAGGATACATAAGGCTATCTATAGCCTTAAGAAGAGTCCAAAAGCATGGTTTGAGAAGCTCTCGGACTTGATAGAGCAACAAGGGTTTGTGAGATCGATTGCCGATCATTCCTTGTTTGTGCAGAGGACACAGAGAAGTACTATTGTCATTCTTGTTTATGTTGATGACATCATTGTTACAGGGGATGATGAGCAGGGCATTCAGAGTGTCAAGGACTTACTAGGTCAGTAGTTTGTGACCAAGGACCTTGGACATTTACGTTACTTCCTTGGACTGGAGTTTGCCAGGAACCAACGAGGTCTTGTGATGACCCAAAGGAAGTACATTACAGATCTTCATTCAGAGACAGGAACGACAGATTGCAGACCTATTACTACTCCTATTGATCCGAGCATGAAGCTCTATGATGATGATACTGGGGAGGTCGATAGGAAGAGGTACAAAGAGCTTGTTGGCAAGCTAGTATATGTGACTGTTACTAGGCCCAAAATATCCTTTGTTGTGAGCAAAGTGAGTCAGTTTATGGAGCAGTTCTAACAAGCATATTTGGATGCGGTCCATATGATTCTACGATATCTGAAGATTTCACCATGTATGGGACTTCTTTTTAGCAGAGGCACACCTCTCTCAATTACAACATGTGCAAATGCAGATTATGTTGGGTGTCCAAAGGATACAAAGTCTACATTAGGCTTTGTTGTGTTCATAGGGAATTCTCTTATTTCATAGAAGAGTAAGAAGCAGACTGTAATTGCCAGATCAAGTGCTGAGTCGGAATACAAGGCCATGGCACAGACAAGTACAGAAATTATGTGGGTCAGATCAGTTCTTACTGACTTGACTATAGAGGTGCCTCTTCCCATGCACCTCCAATGTGATAATCAGGCTGCTCTTTTCATTGTCAACAACCAAGCCTTTCATGAGAGGACGAAGCACATAGAGGTGGATTATCACTATACTCGTGATATGATACAAAAGAGTCTTATTACCACTATGCATGTCAACTCTGGAGACCAGACAACAGATGTACTTACAAAGGCCCTAGCCAGTTGACCTTATCAAAGATGTTGCTCCAAGCAGAGCTTGATCGATATCTGCGTTCCAACATGAGGGGGAGTGTTGAGATGATACTTATCTTTATTGTATTTTTCCTTATTTTCTATTTCTTCGTTCTTTATCTTGTAATTTGCCCAATAGGTTCCTCTTCTATATAAGAGAACCCTAGTGCCTCCCATAAATCAATTAACTATTATTCCCTCAATAGTTATGACTTATTTAAAGTTTTAAATTACACAGAACTTCCGTTGTAAGTTGGAGTTAAGATGAGAGGGTTTGAGTAACCATGTGGTTGGAGTAACTTCATGTGTATTCAACTTTCTCATCCGATACAATGGGTGTTGGGCTTCTTATATAGACCCCACTAATTCTCCAAGTCTTACAAATAGTAGATGTGGTTCTAAACCACTGGATGTGATAATTGGACCCTGAAGGAATTCGATTACCCATCACTACATGTTATAAAATATGAAGAACGCGGAAGCGAACATGGAAAAAGATAAAGAACAAGAAAGACAATGGGATTTTAACGTGGAACCCTACTCCGTGAGGAGCGAGATGAAACCACGGGAGAAGCCCTCAAAGGGGCATATGCTTCATTGCTTTTTCTCAATGAGTACAGGAGGTTTGGGGCTCCTTATATAGCCTCTCGAGAGCCTCCAAGTCCCACCACTAGGCGGTATGAGACTAAACACATGGATGGGGTAAATGGATCTTCTCCAGAATCCATTTACCCTGCTACAACACAATGGGCGCACAACCAAATACTCCAACACTCCGCCTCAAGCTGGAGCATGCAATGCTCAGCTTGGACAAACGGAAATAAACTCAACTCAACGCTACAGGACACTACGGACAATATCAACCCAACACGCACATTGCTGCAGTCGAGGACGTTGCTTCCCATGCCGTGCAGGTGAGGAGGACGAACGGGCTGGAGTGTGAGTCTGCTGAATCTCCTCGTCGGAGAGCATGTGCTCTGAACTGCGCCTGTCAGAGTCACTGCAACTGTAAAATGAGTCTCCTCGTCGGAGTACTCTGGCCCGCCACAACATGTGGACAACTGCTCCATCTATGAAAAGGGACGAACTGAACAAGAGCCGTGGTTGTGCAATCCTCGTCGGAGTCCACGGTCGCTGGAGAATGGAGTCTGAAATAAGTCTCCTCGTCGGAGAACTGGGTCTCTCCCATCTGGCTCAGAGAATGGTACACTGCTTTGGTGTCCC
This sequence comes from Ottelia alismoides, assembly GCA_037367405.1. NCBI lineage: Eukaryota > Viridiplantae > Streptophyta > Magnoliopsida > Alismatales > Hydrocharitaceae > Ottelia > Ottelia alismoides. The sequence goes on along the minus strand of JAZKJV010010039.1, from coordinate 63,930 downwards.
TATGATACCACATGAAAACCCTTGCCCAACATGGCATAGGGAATGGTCCTCTGCTCTGGAGTCCCTATGGCTCACATGAAAACTCTGGCCTGACAACAAGAAGAATGATGGGGGACCACGAACAAATGATGGCAACATATGCTCATCTGACAATGACCTCAAACATATGCGTGTCTGAAACTGGAGACTCGGAAACATCTGACGTCGAGTCTGATCATCAACAGTAGAGTCTGAACAATCTGACTGGTCTAGAAATCTGAATCTGCAACATGACCTGTGACTCTACACATATACTCCCCCTTTCTCCCATACTTGTCGGAACACGAACATCGACAAAGTTGGGAGAAGACAAGATGAATAGGGGGTGAATAACAAGAACATGAATATCCTCAAAAAGATTCGTTGCAGCTTTTCATGATTTTTTTTAAGCCGTCATTCTTTTTTTTGTAAGCCGTTTCAAATTTTTTTCGGCTTTTGCAATATTTTTTTTCGAAATAATTTTTTTAAAAAATTGTGTGCGATTTTTTTAATGCACGCACCCCTTTTTTTTTGAAAAACTTGCAACCTCCTCCTACTTCTTCCCTCTCTCTCTCTCTCTTTTCTTTCTTTCTTTTTTTTAATACAATGTACGACCCAATTGGGTCTGATCTCACCATCTCTTTTTTTTATAAATGATAGATTTCGGCCCACTTGGGTTCTCCAGTAAACAAAACACAGTTTTTTTAACGGGCCACGAGCCCTAGGGTTCCCCAATGGGAACCCTCTCTTTAACGCCTGCAGCCCCCCTGGGGGCTTTCTCTTGATGCCGCCGCCGCTGCAGGGGGAAGCCGCTGGAGCCCCACGCCCTCCACGTTGCTCCCACAGATACTCCAACACTCCTCCTTTTTAAAGCCGTCACACTTTTTTTTGAAAAGATTTCGAGCTCTGATACCAAGGGGGAGTGTTGGAGTATCTGTGGGAGCAGCGTGGAGGGTGCGGGGCTTCAGCATGATCCTGAGCGTCTATGGAGAAGGAGGGGCGCGCGAGGAAGGCTGCCGCCTGAGTGCGGCTAGGGCTGCGCCTCCTGGAGCACTGGAGATGAAGAAGGCGCTGCTTCGCGTGAGGAAGGGGTCGGAATCTGCAGCAGCGCCGCGTGCGTGGGACTGGAGCGCCACGAGGTAGGAGGGCGGATGGCTCCGCGAGGCCGCCTGGGATGTCAGAGATCGAAAGGACGGCGCGCGTGGTTGGGGAGGCATGCATCGCCTCCCTGGCTCGTTGCCTGGAGCCGAAAAACTATCTACTGATTGCCTCCACATGCTGGGAGACGCGTGAAGGAGGCTGATCGCTCCGCCTGCTGGGAGATGCGCCCGCGCATGATAGGGTTGCACGCGGATGGGAGCAGCATGTCTGTTGGAGTGCGGAGATGGCGCCGCACGCATCTGGATGGAGCTTTGCTCCTGGGAGGCCTCGTTGGGTTGCATTCTCTGATAGAGCAACGAGGAAGATGCATACGGCTCTGCCAGGATCTGGATTTCGGTGATAGCTGTAGCATCGCGATGGAGCAGCTTCTGAATTGTTGCACAAGTGCCGTCACAAATATGGAAGATGCGCGATAGAAATCTTTGAAGCACGAATAGGGTTTCAAGAAAACCCTATAAACTGGAACCCGTGATCTTCTGATATCAGAATAACAAAAACTCCAAAGAAACGAATCTCGAATGAAACCACAGAACTTAAAAATCCTCGAGAATCAACCCGCTCTGATACCATGTTATAAAATATGAAGAACGCGGAAGCGAACATGGAAAAAGATAAAGAACAAGAAAGACAACGGGATTTTAACGTGGAACCCTACTCCGTGAGGAGCGGGATGAAACCACGAGAGAAGCCCTCAAAGGGGCATATGCTTCACTGCTTTTTCTTAATGAGTACAGGAGGTTTGGGGCTCCTTATATAGCCTCTCCAGATCCCCCAAGTCCTACCACTAGGCGGTATGGGACTAAACACATGGATGGGGTAAATGGATCTTCTCCAGGATCCATTTACCCTACTACAACACAATGGGCGCACAACCAAATACTCCAACACTACATGTAATGCATATACTCCAATGCTCCCTTTTAATATGGAGCATGCAATGCACAGCTTGGACAAATTGAAAGAAATCCCAAACGCACAATACAAGGCACTACATACAATATCAACTTAACGCATACTCTACTGTTAGTTGATGTCAAGGATGTTGCTTCTCAGGCCGTGCAGGTGAGTAGGAACATGGATGGAGTGTGAGTTGAATTGGGTCTCCTCGTCGAAGAACATGTGTTATGTATTGCACTTGTCAGAGTCACTGAAATTGAAATAAGTCTTCTCGTCGGAGTACTCTGGCCCGCCACATGCAGAAGACTGCATTATGTGGATAATTGCTCCATCTCCAAAAGGCCGAACTGGAAAAAGCCGTGGAAACATCCCCGTGGGAGTCAAGGTTCAGGAAAGCGGTATGTGTATGCGTTCGGTCAGGTCACTGAATAGCGATTAAGCGGTATGCGGGGGCATATGCGGGGTATATGCGGTTCTACACGGTTTCCTAATTTTTATTTAAAAATAAATAAATATATACAAATTTGACTACAACTGAACTAAACTTACGAATAATTGTGGTCCAACATAAGATATAAAATGTACCTAATTTTTTATTCCATTAGATAGCTAACTTTATGGGTCATATGTATATAATGTACCCAAGGCTTTTGATCAATTAAATGCATGGATTATGTGAATATGTCCCACTGGTTATCGAACCCCAAGTTTTAGCAATATCTAAACAGGGTTCTAAATCGTTCATTATCAAAGATACTTGCTGCTGTAGCTTCCCAAGAAAGGGAGCAATCCGAATGGGGAATCCTAAGATTTGACAAGATGTGAGAAATAAATGGAGACTTAGAACCAACAATAGTCTCTTAATGACCCAACCTCTGGCAGGATTCCACAGGTTACAACGTGTTCAACCAACTAAAACTGTCAGTTCGGGGCAACAAAATAACTGGTAGCAGACTTTGGCAGGAGTATTATGCAGCCGAAATATATCGCATACAAAGCTCACCGGGGTATAGAAATGCTACGGTTACTAACAGGTGACTAAATAAAGAAATTACTGAATCAGGATATAAATAAAAGTAGGAAATTACTGAATCCACGGCGCTGCAGCTAAGAGGAGGCGGTACCGCAGCTAGGAGGAGGCGGTGCCGCGGTGGAGCAGGTAGGAGGAGGCGATACCGCGGTGGAGCTGGGAGGAGGAGGCATGGTGCCAAAGCGGAGGAGGTAGAGGAGTTGGGAAGGGGAGGCGGAGATGAGTGGAGGCGGAGGAGCTCGGAGGAGGTAGGGTAGCGATGGAGGTGCGATTGGGACTTGGGAGGAGGATCGTGGAGGCGTGGGTTCGCACGGGGGAGGGATTAGGGTATCGGGGAATCAGGTGAGAGGGGTTTAGGGTAACCGGGTAATGGGGGTTACGGGTAAATCGGATCTAGTGATCCGATCCGATAGCACGTCGGAGCACGAAGCGGGCGCACGGTCCGCATATGCGGCCGCACAGCCCGCATATGCGGGCCCCATATGCGCAATAGGCGCATATAGAGGGGCTGCACGAATGTGGCACGCCCAACAGTCCGCACACGCATATGCAACCGCATATGCGGCCGCTTCAACCGATTTCGTGAACACTGGTGGGAGTCCACGATTGCGGGAGAATGGAGTCTGAAAGTCTCCACGTCGAAGAACTGGACTCTTCCTTATTGGCTCAGAGAATGGGATCTATGCTTTGGAGTCCATATGAAACACATGAAAACCCAAGCTAAGCATGATAGATATACATATGCTCCAGGTGTTGAGATATTTATATCTCCTTATCTTATTTTGTAGTTTCTTATTCATGTTATCTACTTTATATAATTTTTCATCGGAACTTTTCTCCTATATAAGAGAGCTCTGAGGCTATGGTGGAATACAAGTCCTCATTTTAAGCCTTTCTACAATTACCATGTTAATTAATTAACTTAACAAATTTCTAACATATATAATTCATGTAAAGCCAGTATGTCAAAATATTATGATGTATATTAACACTAAAATTAAGTCAAACTGTAGTACCTATTCTGCAATGATTTCCTCCATCTTAAACCAAATTACATAGCATTTAACTCTGGCTGTAAGAGTAAGTATACCATTCTTTATCTTATCCAGCTATTTATCATGCACTCCAGCCAAACAAAAAAGATCTGACTATCATGTGCTTCTGTTACTTATCCCCCTAATGTTTCTGAAAATAAAAAGGACGTATCCCTTCGACCTTCAGAATAGAATTTTTGTTGATAATACTGAACGGCGATCTCTAAACAATTTCTCGCAAGTTTATTAGCAAGGCCTCAGATAGGATGACAAATGAGATATTAATTCAAGCAAAATCAAGCCTTCTCTATCATAGCATGAGAGGCTAGCAAATGAAAATTAAAGATGCAATATAAGACATACTGTACCTTTATTGGTTTTACGCCCTCCATGTCTATAACCATAATATGTGTATCCAACCACAGAAGGATGCTGTTTTCGAAATGTATCCACAAAACCTCTAGCCAAAAAGTTTTTATTAAATGATGTCCTTTCTTCATCAGTAAAGCCTGCACTTCTGCGATTACCCTGCACAATCAGATTTCCTGAAGCATCATCTAAACAAACTTGATTGCATATACTATTCTCCACAAAGAGCAACCGAGGTCTGAAAATGAGATCTTAATTAATCAAACAGGTAAAGATTATTCAGTCAAATAGCAGCACCAAGTAAAGACAGGGAAGAAGCAACTCAACAAATGATTGCATGAGTGATGACCAAGGAATGCTCTATCGACATCGCTATCGTTTCGGTCCGCCCGGAAATGGATATATCGGGATATATCGACGATATCGGTGAAAATGTCGGAAATAGCTCAAAAAACCATTTTTTGTCGTTTTTTTCAGAAATTAAGATCATCCAAGATATTAAAACAACAAACAACTTGTAAATACACACTTAAGTCACACATATCGGTCATTTATAGCCCATATATCACACATATCGGTCATATCGAACATATCGTTGTTAATGTTTATTCCTGACCTATAGATATTGGAAATGGATTCCATTCAAGTTCTTATAAGTTATAACATTAAATAACTTACAAATATACACTTAGATGACACATATAGATCATTTGTGAAGACTATGATCCTTATATTGCACATATCGGTCATATCAAACATATTGCTGGTACTGTTAGTTGTTGACCTATATATATTGAACATGGAGTTCATACAAGTTCTTATATCACTAAATAACTTAAAAATATACTCTTAGATCACATATATCGGTCATCTATGAAGCTTATATCACATATATCGATCATTTCGAACATACGATATTAATGTTGATTCTTAACTTGTAGATTTTTGTTGAAGAATGACTTGTAGATATTGGAAAGGGATTTCATTCAAGTTCTTTACAACATGAAATAAGAAGAAAATTCGCCTGAGGGGTATCTGTGGAATCTTATTCCACAGGACCCCCAGGCGAATATATATTTTGTTAACAGCCCCAAGGAAGGCGTGACTTGAGGTCACGGCTTCCACACTAGGAAGCCGTCACTTGAAGTCACGACTTTCACTGAAGGAAGCTGTGACCTTAAGTCACGGCTATGGGTCGAATATAGACAAACTGCGCGACGGCTTCCCCTTCACGTGCACAGAACCCTTCTTCCTCCACCAGCGGCAAGCCCCTTGCTCCCTCCTCCAACTGCGACTCGCCCCCGCCGTTCCACCCCGCCCCAGGCGCTCCCTCCGCGTGCACGCCCCCTCCCATGCCGCCACCTCCTCCCATTCCTCTTCTAGAGGTGCTTCATCTCATCCACTGTGAGTGGACCCTAGCATTGTTTGTTTTATGTTTTTTTCGGTTTTGTATAAGCCATACAGTTTAATTACTCATGTTTTTCAAGATAGTCAAAGCAACGGAAGTGTTGTGCTTATGCCATGTTGGTGGAAAGATTTGTAAGGATGGCAAAGAAGTCCGATACGAGGGAGGTCGGGTGAAACCCATAAAATTGGGATGGGTTTGACATTCAATGGATTGGTCGAGATGATTGCAAAATCATTTCGAGTTCACAATGTATATTAGTGAAGACCTTATTTATATCACAATGTATATTCACTAGTATATGGAATGAAAACCTTCTTATGTCCTATGTATCTCTTCTTTGGGTCAATATATATGTGTTATGTTTTATATATGTGTTTGTGTTATGTTTTAAGCTGAAACACAACATCCCTAACCAAATTTTGTGTATGTGCCATGTAGACAAGTCCCACAATAGGTGGGGACTTGTCTGTCCTGGAAGCAGAGAAAGCCGTGACTTGAGGTCACGACTTCCTTCAGTGGAAGCCGTGACTTCAAGTGACGACTTCCTCGTATGGAAGCCGTGACCTCAAGTCGCGGCTTGCTTGGGGCAGTTAACAAAATATATATTAGCCTGGGAGTCATGTGGAATAAGATTCCACAGGTACCCTTCAGGCGAATTTTCTTCCATGAAATAACTTGCAAATATACTCCAAGTTGAGGAACCATTGTATGCACCCTCCTGTCGCACCATACCCTTACCCGAAACAAAATATATATAAATCATTGTGTGTTTTTAATACTAGGTGTATCTAGATATGTGTTTTAATACTGTGTGTAATAAGTAGTGGAATCAATCTTGCATGAATAATACCATTGATATATAGAGATATCAACGAAATATCGGCGATATCGATCGATATCGCGATTTTTTTGTACTAAAACCAGTCGTTTTGTACTAAAACCAGTCGTTTTTGTACTAAAACCAGTCGTTTTGGACCGATATCGCTGATACCCCTGTAAAAGGCTATACTGGGGGGATTTCGATACCCTTTATCTGTCGAAACCAATAAATCAGCGATATATCACCGATACAGCCTTCTATGGTGATGACCAGGGGAAGATGGCAGGTGGTTGCAGGAGATTATGGGATGTAGGGCGTCTGGGTGCTACATGTCACACAGTTCGCTTCGACGGAATATCGAAATAATACAGGGAGAGGTGCTGTCAAGATCAAGTCCCCCATTGCTGGATTTCGTGCCCACTTCTCCCATCATCAAAATGAATTATAGCAAACCCTTCCACTTATCGTATAGTACTGGAGGTGTTGGACGATGGGGACTCAAATTGGAAGCCTCTTTTTAATGGCATATATAGTGGGGGAAGCTTACGAGGACCCGCCTTTGGTGGCGGAGGCAGGAGCGATTCAAAACTCCTAGTTGGGTTTTTGATGTGCTGTCGATGTCGTTGATGCAGAGGTTGTGATCTAAAGACGGGGTGACATCTCTTTTGCCAGGTAGGCCACACATGTAGTGGCATCTAAGGTTCGAAAAAACGAAAGGCAGAACGTGGCGTTTTCCCTGTAAGCGAGGCGAGGCGTAGCCTCGAGGCGGTCGAGGCGTAAGCCTCAGATTACATAGGAAAATAATTATAAAATGTATAATAAATATATTTATTGGTGAAAAAAATATAATCTAACAAATATATAATATATAATAATATATGATGATATTATGAAGATAAGAACATGAAAAAAGGATTTGTCAATGCCATAAACTTTTCTACTAATTTTTTACCTAATCAAAAGGAAATCATTGGCTATAACTATCACTAAAATATTTATCAAAAAAGGATTGGCTATAGTTGTTTTTGGAGTATTCATTATATGCGTCATATATGAGGGAGATGGGTAAATGAACATCTACCAGTTTGGAGATGTGGAGACTCCGTGTGTGCTATATATAGAGCCACACACCCATGTAGTCTAGTGGCGAAAAAGAAATAGAAGCATACGCCCCTTTGAGGGCTTCTCCCGTAGTTTCATCCTGCTCCTTAGGGAGTAGGGTTCTACGATAAAATCCCGTTGTTCTTAAATCTTTATTTTTTTCCATGTTTCTCATTCACATTCTCTATTTTCTAACAGTTCTCATGAAAGATATCCAAGTTGTTGATATGAATCATATGATTTGAATCCTAACCGTATCTTCTACTGAACCCAGACGAAGAATGGTCTAATGTCCCCATGTGCCACCATAACCTACTAATATGGGAGTCTCGTTGGTTGTAAGAGATCACTGAAATAATTAGACATGTTAATGGTAAATATGAATATGAAAGAGGTCAAAATTAAGCATCAATCTTGCATAAATATATACTCAACAACTAGGCCTTTATAAACATATGAAAATATGAATATGACTAATTATTTTCTTTTAAAAAATGCTTGAATAAAACTCAAACGCCTCACCTAGCGCCTCGACTCGACCGTCTCAGGCACCGAGGTGCACGCCTCAGCCAAGGGGTTCGAGGCGGTCGCTTCAAGGCATTTTCTCACCACCCTGTTTCGCCTCGAGCACCTTTGCACCTCGAGAAGCGTTTTTTCAAACCATGGTGGCATCTACCACTTAGACAAATTTGATGCTTCAATCTAGAAAAATCGGAATGGTGGAGGTGGAGTTGCTTGGGGGTACAGCTAGGGTTGAGGTAGAAGGTAGAAATAAAACAATAAGTCTGGTATTTTAGAATACTACCAGCCACATTGCGACGACAATGGAGGTAGGGAGAAGAGCTCTTATGGAGATAAAGCTACAACTAGCAGGGTCGAGATTGTTAGAGGTCATCCAAATTATTGGAGCATGTCGGAGACCCGTGATGTAGTGTTTAGCAGAGGTAAGATCAAGGACGATGAGCAGGAATGAACTCGAGTTTTAAAGCAGGTGGCAGGGGCAAGGGAAGCCACAGTGGACAACAAGGCATTCATGATAGTTCCGGCAAAATCGACAAGCCAGGTTGTGTGCTCAACAGGAACAAACTCGATTTTTAGATCGGGGTCTTTGTTGTTGTACAAAGGGGGAGCTGATTGTATCAGTGTTCGTGAGGACATCACCTTTTCGGTGAAAGAAGTGGGGGTAGTTTTTTGTGAACGAGACCATAACTTGTTGGAGTATTCGTGTGTGCGCCCATTGAGTTGTAACAGGGTAAATGGATCATGGAGAAGATCCATTTACCCCATCCAGTGTTTAGTCCCATACCGCCTAGTGGTGGGACTTGGAGGCTCTGGAGAGGCTATATAAGGAGCCCTAGACCTCCTGTACTCATTGAGAAAAAGGAATGAAGTATCCGCCCCTTTGAGGGCTTCTCCCGTGGTTTCATCCCGCTCCTCACGGAGTAGGGTTCCACGTAAAATCCCGTTGTGTTCTTCTTATTTTATTATCTTTTCCATGTTCGCTTCCGCTTCCGATTTTCTAACATAACTCATTGTTTGGCATATAAGAGAACTAAAAGTATGGGGTATTAGTCAATGTCCATTGATGAGTCCACCTAGTGTTACACATACAACGATTGAAAATAGGAGAGGCAAACAATCCAGTGCATACGTAAAAAGCACCCACCTAGAAATCTTGCATACTTTGGGAAAATATTTAATGTAAATGAAAAAAATATTTTTGACATTTTATTTTTGAAATATATAATTTTGGGAGAATATAAAGATGGCCCACTCAAGTGACTACTCGTTATGTAAACATCCTAGAAGAGTCTCTCTCTTTTTATTTTATAAAGTAGGAATATGAATTACCAGTCTTTAGATTTCAACCAACTATTTTTATCATTAATACCCATATTTTATGTGTTTCTCATCAAATCTTTGCATCCTTGAAACTCATAAGATAAGTCTTGGGCTGAAATCAAAGAACCTTCCTCTGTATGGTCATTGATCATCAGTCCAAAATTTGAAACCACTCTATTGAAAGATATATTTATCTTTCCATCTCTTTTACGTATTTTATATTTTTTTCATCACAATTATGTAATTTGCCCACTAGGGTTTCTCCTCTCACTATAAGAGAGTTGTATAGTCTCATAAATGAATATGCAATTGTTCTCTTTCCACATGGTATTAGAGCAACGGTCCTAGACCAGATTTATGTTGGCTTCGACCCGATCCCACCTGTCAACCCTCCTCTTCATCGATGTCAGAGCCGTTGTAACACGGACTGCCACCTCTCGTGCAACCACCGGTGCTGCCATACTCTCACATGGCGCAATAGGCCGGCATTGCACTTTGTGTGCCATACCTGCAACCCTAGCGCATAGCCAGGTCACCCCTGACATCTAATTGGTGATCGACGGTAGCACCGCCGGCCTTTATGCCAGGCCTCGAGCCACCGCCAACCACTTGGGGCCCTCCTAGAGCTATCATCAACCTTCTAAGGTTGTCGCCAATCCCGTGTTTGTTGCCCTAGCAGCATCCGAAAACCCTAAAACAATCCGACTTTGCGCATTTTAGGTGATTTGTTATGTCTAGCCCTGCCTCACGTGCTAGAAAGTCTCCGAGGTTGATGGGAATGGTTGCAACATGAGTCTGCACACACAATCGATCATTTATGATTATGTACACATTCTGATAAGTCTACAACCTCGATCACATTCTTTCCCAGTGTTGCAGAAGACGGTATTCGGTATTCAGTCGGAGGGGTCATTGAATAAAGAATAATCGGTATTCGAGCGGCTATTCGGAATTATTCGATTTTGTATTAAATTATTTATAATACATATATTCTTATATTTTTATACATATATAGTCAAAATTTAACATGAATCCGAGATAAAAGTACCAATCAATATAATAGATATATAGAATTTGACATTTGTGGCAACACCGTGGTAAAATGTAACCCATAAAAATTGAAAATTGAAAATGAAAAAATAAAAATATCAAAAGTCAAACACTAGTCAGCCTAATAGTTGGGCCAGTCGGCTGAGTAGTCCGCCGACTATTCGGTCGGGCCGACTATTGCCTGACTGGAGGTCTGTTCAGTCGAGGACTCCCATGTACCGCATAGTCGGATCGACTATTCGGGATAGTCGGCCGATTATTGCAACACCGTTCTTTCTCGACCAATTTATCACGATTTCAGAGAACAATATCAATATATCATCCTTGGGCACCTTCAAAAGTCTGGCGCCCATCGTGAAGATGGATAGGATCAATTACGAGTTGTAGGCTATGAAGTTCATGAGCCTTATGTAATATAACGGGAAGAAGCACATTCTGACACAGGAAGAATTGGCCGACAAGACTGTGGTTAATGCATCTTTGGAGCAAGATGATGTGTATGCGCAAGTTTGGGTATCCGACAATCTTACTATGGAGATAGCCAATGATATTGTACATCAACCCAATACCAAGGTAATGTACGACATCCTTGCCTCCACTTAATCTCGGGTAAAGAATGAGGCGAAGATACCGCATCCCCAATATGACATTTTCATGACCAAGCATAATGGTCGCCATCTTCATACTTTCTATTTGTCTCTAAGGGGTACGTTTGAGAAGCTTCACAGCTTCATACATCTAATAGCATCTCCATAGCAACAGAAAGCGTATAGAAACGCCACCATGGTTGGAATTTTTCCGGAAGCACTTAGCCCTATGTATGATGCAGTGCAGAAGTTACTTGCAGGCACATCCACAATAATTAAAATGCTATAGTATAGAGGATCGGGATAGATGAAGGGTCATGTTATGCTTTAGTACCTTTTTTGAATAAAAATACTAAATCGCCCATAGATGTCATGAGGTATTGTACAATTCTTTTGAGAATGGCCATGTAAAATCCAAGTGGAATTCCCAAAAGGTAGGGCCATCCACCGCATTAAGTCAAAGGACACCCACACACCCTAAAATACGCCAAGCACTCACAACTGGAGGAAAAGGTGATCATATCGGCATATCCTCAATTATGCTTGGCCAAAATGAGGGCTGGGACGAGCGGGCCGAGCTTCAAAAACCTATACCCAAAGCCTGCCCATGAACCGGCCCATAACACATTTCGCTCTTTATCCATTGAATTTTCTAATGGTATTTAATATGTACAAATAATTATATTAATAACATTTATACTTTATATAACTAATATAAGTATAAGTAGTTTACATGTTACTTGGCATATAAACTATTAATTTTTATTTAAAACTAGTGTTACATGTGAAAAACTTGAAGTGTATCATATTAATACATGTGTTATTCAACTTATATTTATATATATTTTTTATTTTTTACAGGTTGGGTCAGGCCAGCCCATTCCCAAATCTCCTAGCCCAAGCACGACCCATGAGCGAACTGGGCGGGTGGGCCTCCATCCAGTTGGCCAGGTCTATCCTCAATATTGTTGCCATATCTAGGACTTGATGCAATCTTGATCTTAAGAATCTTATCTCTGTGTGCCTTCGAAGCATGCGACCACGCCTCATAAACCAAAGAACTGCAGTGCCATCCACCATATTGAACCAACGAATACGCACATACTCCCAAAAATCTGCCAAGTGCCCACATCCGAAGAAAAAGGTGATATATATCTTCAATATTGTCGACACATCTCAAACCTACCACGTCCTCGACCCAAGGCCCTAAATGTCGGTTTCGGTCATATAAAATTGAATTTCGATGGAATTTCGGTTAAATTTCGACTGAAATTTCGGTCATTTCAGTCATTTTTTGTACTAGGGCCCTCATATTTCGGTCATTTCGGTCGAATTTTGATTTCGACTGGATATCGATATTCGATAGAAATTCGACCGAATTTCGCTGAAATCTGAGGCCATGCCTCGACATAAAAATATTATTTCTACATGTCTTTGTAAGTATACGATCATGCCTCATCATCCAAAGAAATACTTTGATCCGTTGTGGGATCCTCTTCTTCCATATCAACCTACAACTCTTTGTAGGTCCTCGTCAATTAGATCTTGTGGCATCGAGAGAGCTATGTATGCTTTCTAGACGAAGAAGGGGTCGCTCTCCCAGACCCAACGCCCCTCCCAACATTAGGGTAATCCATGTTCTCCTCGTGGCCTTGTGGAGGAGAAGATCGCCTCCTTCTCTGTACTCCTCGTGCGTGAAGAATGATTGAGTTCGTATTACAAATCAAGAACTTGATCATCCTTACGTGGACAAGATCAAAAAATTGATACCAAAGTTCGTGAGAACCTACGTAACTCATCATCGTGCCTACAAGAGAAGCAAGCGCAAATCAGACTTGATTCAGGAGGTCTCTTACTTTAGAGACTAACGATTCAAGAGATAACCCTGATCTGTCCCAAATATTCATTAAAATATAAGAAAACATGTTAGAAAAATTGTTTTCCTAAATTAATGATTTCGCAAAGTACAAATATTGTTGTGCAGAAATTGCTTGTTCATGTGATGAATGATCAAAATTTTGTAAATAGTTTGCTATATTTTTGTATTTTCGTGAAGTTATTTACTACCCTTCAAGAGAGTGGTTAAGAAGTCAAAATTTTCCTAAAAATAATTTTCATATGCAACAAATACCACATTTTTGTTTATATTGAAATCATTAGATGTCCCTTTAATGGGAGCCTTTGAACTAAACAAAGTTAATACTTATTATATAGTATAAAAACATCATATGCCTTGCATATATAAGTGGAACATATTCAAGATATAATAAGATGCCCATATATAACACGAGAATAAGTATCAATTAGGGATTTATGTATTTTGGCTAGCTTATAGATGTTAAAAAAGGAAGTCTGTGAGGGGTGGTTGTAAGTGATGAATCTCGGATTCATCACTCTAAATCTCATTTATTAAGCTCAGATCCCTCAAAATCAACAGCATAACTGCATCTATTCTGCATAATTAACATTCAAGCACGTTTTCATAAGAATTGCAATTTTAGCATTAATTTCTGCACCAAATAAGAAGCCAAAAATCCAAGCCACATTTGACCTGTAAATATCCTAACTTCCCACATTTTTAACTCCTCCCTGCTAACACCGCATGACAAAAAAAAACCACCTCTATTGTGTACATATCACTAACAAGAATAAATAAAAAATACAAAAAAATCACTAACCCTGTTAAGTGGACCAAAAACCCAAACCCTAGTTTCAGGATTTTCGGACTAAAAGCCCCATATCTTCCCCATCCAGTGTCTGATTTGATCCTACTCACTTTCTAACTAATACACATTCAATTACCTTCGAAACAAGACCAAGTTCAAGTGAATCGGAGCTCGTTTGTGAAAGTTGGGTTTTGGGCCTCTTTTGTACATTGTATTTTTAGCGGTTTTCTGACCTATATTTTATGTATATATTTTCTTTATCAATAAAAATCCAAAAAATTAGATTTAAGTGTCTTTTATTTATCTTTGAATTTTTCATATTTTTTCGGATTTTTATCATGTTTAAAAATAACAAAAAAATTAGAAAACCCTAAAATCAAGGTATTCTATGTACATAGGATACCCCAAAAATTCACTTTTTACATTTGACCGATTTAGGCTTTGATGTCTTCATGAAAGTTGTAGATCTCGTCGAGAAGAGCATTTTTCGTGAAGAAACTTTTTCGATCCGAGGTCATTTGCCATTTCTTTTTTATTTTACAAAAGAAATTTTCTTCGATTTTTTTGGTGCTGACACGTGGCCGCCCCAGAGGCCGCCACGTGTCCGTGGTTTTTGGGCTTTTAAATACTCATTTTTATAAAACAAAATAAATAAAATAATAAAAATAATAAAAAAATAATAATAATAATAACCACGCACGTGCAGCGCACGTGCCACCCGCACGCGCCCTGCACGTGCGCGCCCGCCCCCTCTCTCACTACTGTCGCCACGTTGCCCATACCGGGTCGTTCGATCTCGACCGATCGAATGGCCTGGACCCGTCGTCCTCCTCCCAACTCCCCCCCCCCCCCCCCGAAACCTCCGCTCCTCCGTTAACCTCCACAACAGCCGCCCCCGCCGTTCTCACCAACCACCCCCGCAACCTCCGCTCCGCCTCTCGCGCCTATCCTCTCCTATTTAAACATCCTCGCCGACCCCCAATCTCCTCATCTGCCGAACACCAGGGTTGAGAAAGGGGCGGTGACAGCGCCCCCTCGCTCCCATCTCCGGTGAGATCCGGGGACCCGCTGGTCCTCGTTGCAGCGCGCCTCCGCCGCGATTCTGCCCCTGCTCCGCCTTGGCGTCGAGCCGACGACGACGATATCTCTGCTTCACCAACCTCCTTCGACTACGTCAACGACAGCACCTTCTTCACCAACTCCGCCGTCGCCTTCACCGACAACGACGACTCAGCGCCACCTACGTCTTCTCCACCGCGCGTCGACGACCACCGGCCACCATCTCCGACATCTGCGCCAACGACTCGCCGCACGCGCCACCGACCTCGACTCCATCCCCCAGCTACTTCAGAAGCTTCGAGCTTCGCTGCTTCATCGTCTCCAGCCACATCTCCGACTCCTCCGCTGCAGTTGGCCTTCATCGACACCCGCCAGGAGCGACGCGACCACCAGACACCAGGCTCCTCCGCCCCCTCGCCTTGGCCGACTCGCCGCATCACCAGGCTCCGAGCTCCCTCCTCCGCCTCGCCAGATCGCCAACAGTCGGGACCAACCCGAGGTCCTCCCACGTGCTCTGCACGTGCGGAGGAAACTTCCGCAGCACGCCATCCAGGGGTCACGTGCTATGCACATGACCGCCTGGGTTAATCACATAAAAGACCTCAAAAGTCCCTTATATTTCACAGCAGCCCCGCCTCTAGAGGGCACGTGCCAGGCACGTGCCTCTCTGGGAATTTTGCAAGAAGGGCCCCACAAATTTCGGTAATGACCAATAGGTCCCCGTCTGCACTTTTATTATTTATTTTATTTATCACATTTGCATTCATACCCCTGTCTTCCCCTTTAATTTTAGACCTTCACATGACATCATTTTATTGATTTAAAAATAGCACTGTGTTTCTCATGTAATTCTCTACATTTTGGTATATTGTAGATAGTTTTATGGTTCATGGTTAATTAATAAATAATTCTTCTGTGGAAAATTGCGAATTTTACCCATTTCTTCCTATTAAATTTGTCAGTGATTAACCAGTGCTCTAAAAATCCCCAAAAAATCATATATTGTAGAGATTATTGTGCTTAACATTGTGCCAAAAAAGATTTGCATTTGCATGCATATTTTGCCCTGTAAAAATCATTTTGCATATTTCACTATTTAATTTTTAATGGGTATTCAACCCCACATTTTCGAGGTTTAGGATTTTTCTGAGATCCATCACCTAGTGATAGATCTTAGATAACTTTATATCTTGAAAATAAGTAGGTTTAATATTTATTACAATTAAATATTGAAAATCATTCTGTTTGCAATAAAAAATTCATATTGCATCAGAAAATTCCAAAAAATTACAGTGCATTCATTTCATCATCATTTACTTTGTGGCCAAGTTTCGTATTTTTCGGACATCGTTTGAGTGAATTTTACATTTTTAGTCCCTAAAATAGGCCGAAATTGCATTTTGCATCCCTTTATTGCATTGAAAATTCCAAAAAAAGACCGCCTTGAAAAGCGAACACGAAATTGGATAGACATATTTCTAGGTTGTTCCTTTGCCTCCTTGTGATCGACCTTGGGAGTTGCCCAAGTAAAATAAACATAAAAACCACGAGACTAAAATTGAATAATTATGTGTGGTTAATTTCTGGACCGATTCCGATCGCCGCCTACAACGAACAACGACTCATTCATTGTTTTTCACTCACCAATAAAATCAACTTCTTTAAAGCGGCATTTTCGGACTCGTCAGATGGCGCCGTTGCCGGGGAGGCAAACGGCTTACTTTTGTGTTTTGAAAATTTTTGTTCGGTTTTCAGCATTCGGGTAGTCTGATCCCCGAATTTTTCATTGTGAATACCATTTTATTTCTAGCATTTATTTTTTTATTTTATTATTTTTTGAGTCACTCTCTTACATTTTCTCTCTTATTTTTCTTGCGAGGTACCCGGCGTACATGGAGCGGTTTCTAAAAAACCAACGCATCTTCATCGACATCCGAGAAAGCCGCAAATTAATTTAAGATCGAGTCAAGTCGTGAGAGAGAGTAGAGTATAGGTTTTCAATTTCTGCAATTTTATTTACTTGCTCATTTACAGCGGTGTCCGTTTGGACTCTCGCGCATGTAAAAAATACCTTGAACTTTTCTGTGGTGTGTCGTAGCCTGTTTCACTCTCCGGTGAGGGTGGGGCCCGACTTGAGTGGCGACTAGGATAGACTTGCACATACGGCTCTCAGAGCATTTTTACTTTTTGATTGTGCTCGTAGGATCTTAAGCCACACTGCACTTTAATCAAGACGCACATAGATCGTTCAACTTAGTCAAATTTAACTCAATTCTTCCCCTCTAATAGAACTTTCTACTTAGGTGCGTTTTTTTTATCGGCTTGCATACATATAGAATAATTTTTCAATTCTGTCTAGCATCCCACATGAAGAATGTGAGGAGGCATTGTAAGTCTTCTAACTGAGCATCCATCATAGATTTCCGCGTGCATCGGCTTTTCCCGACTTTCTCCCTCTTATTTTATTACATAATTTTAAAAGGAAATTGGGACTGGACGGTAGACGTGTATTTGTGCTCATCTAATTTTTCAGTGATCGCCTCATTAAAATTGGGACTGCTAAATATAGCCAATCTTAAGAAACCATAAAATCAAGAATTTCTGCGGGAGAGCAACCCAGACCTTGGATGATTTTATTTTTTCTGAGTGAGCGAGAGACGACACTTAAGGTTAGAGCCAAGCCCCGACACCTAACATCTCGCTAATTTTTGCCAAGATTAATTTATCACCAACTAAAATTGAAAAGATAATAGCCGAACTCTTACAGTTTCATTGTGTGAGTTGGTGAATCTGGGGTTTGAATTGTGTTTGCATTGGTGTGCGTAAACCGATATCAAAGATCAACAGCCGCACATTTGATTTCTCTTGATTATCCCGTGCCATCATCTCTCTCCTTTCTTGATTTAAAATTCACCATGGAATTCTTGTCCAATAACTCTTGCAGACCCAACCCCTCATTCCTTTCAGCTCTTTCAAAAATAGCCGAACGTTTATCCGAGAATCCATCAGAGCTATACTATGAAAATGAATTCGTATCGGTTAGACCCAAAACACCTCCCCCTCAACCACCAATAAATCCATCTCCTTCTGCTAATCCGACTTGTTTCATGAATTACAACCCTTTGTATGCAGAGCAGACAAACCAACAAATGATTGAGGGCTCTACTTCTTCATTTATAAATCCTCTCTACGCTGATCATACAATTCATCCTTCATATTCGGTAAATGTCAATCCATCATTCATGTGAGATGATAACCACCTGATCGAATTGAACACTTCTTCATCTCTTCCATCTATTTTAAACATCAATGAAAAATCATTATCTTGGATTGAACATAACAACCGCCTCTTCACTCATACAGAGGATTGGGCCGACCACATAGAATCACAAGTCACAACTCCCCTTGGACAAACTCCACTTACCTAGACCATATGAGCAGCCACCTTCCATGAATATTGAGGAGGTACTTTCAGAAAATGATGATCGTATATCGGGTATTTCAAGAGACCCCTCCCCTAGTACATATAGAAAAATGGAAGAGGACATTCAATTGCAAAAACATACCCCAACTGCTCCCATACTTGGCCAAGAAGAGATTTTGGAGAATATTTTGAGGATGAATAAGAAATTTGATTTAATGGAGGATAAATTTCAAGAACTTGCCAATCGATTAATCTCTGATAACTCGGATATAAAAATGAATGAGGAAATGATTGGACCTAAGATTAAAAATTTTGAGGATATTCAGGGACCTAGGGATTATTCTGACAACTTCACTTCTACACATTGCTCCCCTAGACATAACTATGCCGCTGACTATCGCTCTGAATATCAAGGCCCCTTTTCATCTGAAGAACACACCACACCCCCACACCATATAGAAAATAACAAAAAAATGGAAATAGTTGAAAATCACAAAAAATTTGAAAATCTCGAAAAATAAATAAAAATTGAAACTGAAGAAGATCTGAAGAATTTGGATCCTGCTGTACGGGAAGCAATAGGAAAGAAATTGATTTTTCAACTTCCCTTTTTACAGGCCATTGAACACTTCCCCGATCTTAAAGGATTTGTAATGGACAAATTAACGATGAAAAAGTCGGGCAGGATTAGAACAAAGACCGAAAGACATATCTTGTCAATGGCCTCCTCCTTGGTGTTGAGGAGAAAAACCAAGAGCCGCATAGTGAAGCGGTTGCCTAGATTTGACTGTGAAATCAAAGACACAATCTTCACCCATGCTCGAATTGATGACGATTCACCAATTAATATCCTCCCGACCTATGTATTCCATGAACTCAAACTCGGACCGATTTGGAAGGTACGAGAGATTGTTCAATTAGCGGACCGATCAATAAAGCGGCCGAGAGGAATCATTGTTGTCATCATGAAATTCCAAGGTGCTCCACTCAAAATAGAATTCACGATCATTGATATTGAGCATCAAGGAGAATTCACCCAGTCTCCAATCATTCTCGGAAAACCATTCTTGGCATTGGCCAAGGCGAGTATTGATTGTGAGACTCGGGAAATCAATTTCACAGCATTGGAAGCACTTAGATCTGACCTTATCTTTGAGGAACCACGATCTTCTGAGGCAACCCACGAAGTCCTTGACAACCGTAACCATGAAGCGGTAGAAGAGCCCTACCCCGCAGCCACACCTGAGATAGCGGTTGTTGATGAGACTATTGGTTTAGAGAATCTCCCCCCTGCTCCATTCCCAGCCGCTCTCACCATGGAGAATCATGTATATGAATCATATGATCCGGAGACTTATGCATGGGTACACCCTGGGTCAACCTACTCTGACTACATGGATTATATCAACTCGACACAGGAATGCTCCAACATCGAAGCAATTAAGAAAGAACATGCAGAGACTCTCCCCAGTATTTCAATTCCCGCGAATCTCATACAAATCTTTCTACTACGATCCTGAGACATATGCATGGTCACACCCTGGAGCAACATTTTCTGAATATCTTGACCAAATCATCCCAAATCGAGAATGCTCAAACATTCAGGAGACTAAGAACAAGCACGCAGACCGAGAACCGCCAAAGGAGAATTCCAATGGTTATTCATCTGGATACTCAAGTGAACCGACACCTTCACGATGAAATAAAAAGAAAGTCACCTTTGACCTTTCGGAAGAGGTATCGTCTGATGGTCCCTCATCAGGTCCGGAAAAGGTAGTCTACATGAGTGAAGTCTGTTCGGCAGCTCTAAAGCCATATCTTCGTAAGGATCCAAAATTCAATCCTCGTTGGACAACTCCCGTTCCTAACTACTACTCATCCAAAGCTGATGCTCCTGCCCTCTTCAAGTACACTGGAATTCTTTCGTATGAGCTAACTGAGACCGGTGCTTCAGAGCTATCATCTGAGGACAAATCGATTGACCCCAAGAAGGACCGAATTCTGAGGAAACAATTAAAGAAACAAAGAGACATGCAGACTTGGAGTATGTCCACTTTCAAATACTACTCCTCTGAGGATAACTCTGATGATGGATATCTTTCATCTAACTCAAATACTTCATCTATTATCCATCATGATTTTTCTGAGGATGAATCTGATCATAGTTGGGAATCATATGCTCCATCTTCACCTCATCATTATGATCTCCCACCGCAGGCTCACAAAAAGATCAGCCGAAAACCGCCTTAATCATTCGGCTACCCACCCTCCCTCCCGACCACATCAGTCTCCTTGTACAGCTTCTTCCTCTACTTAGGCCAAGGCCTAAGTATAGGGGGGACCGATGCCATTTGTATATACCATTTCTCTCATCACACTCCTTCTCCCGACCGCTCCATTTCCACCCTTCTTCCATACTTAGGCTGTCCAGAGACTAAGTATAGGGGGAACCGACACCCACCTGTACATACTCTCCTCATTTACATATTCTGACCACCTCTTTTGCGTGCCTCTTCTATACTTAGACTGTTCACAGTCTAAGTATAGGAGGGCGAACCACGGTATATAAATTTTTAAACTCTCTTACGCTTAGCACGAGCTATGTCTTCATTACGCTTTTTGTGCTCCGAGGACACATCACTCGCTAAGTATATGGGGGTCTGTATATATACTTTGTATATATTTTACCCATATCTCGTACTTTCGCGTAAGTCTATATGTATTTACAGGGTGGGTACTAACTTGAAAAAAAAGAGTTTTGCTACTAACACTGACTTGCCCAAAAGTTTTGAAAAAAATGGCTTCTTATCCATTTTTGCATAAAAAATTCCTTGCATAAAAAAAAGAGTCTGCATTTCACACACATGCACTTCATCCAGCATTGCATAAGTGAAAAATCAATGGGTTCTGAACCGAGTTGTGAGCCGAAACCAAGAGTGGTCTGGACTTGACCTTAATCCACCTAATTTTCAGAGGAACTTCACCGAGAAATACGATTTTAAGAGCTTCAGGTCTTTTGACTTAATTCTTTAAATTCCACATGACAATGTGCAGTGTTTGACTTAATTCTTTAAGTTCCACATGACAATGTGCAGTGTTTGACTCTTAGTGTCTAACCTGGTCTCTTCATTCTGGGTACAACTCTGGAATGGGGAATTAATTTGAACTCTCGCACTATGCACTTAGCTCAACTCAGACTGGATGTTGGAAGACTGTGTGAGTCTCTTTTCTGGTAGCGTGGAAATCTAAAGACCGGAGTACGGGTTGAAATAAAGCTTCAGAAAAGGGATGGACGGCTGGGCACAATTTTTCTAAGACCCTAAAAAAATGTACGGAATAAAAAGATTTTATATCTGTAGAGCCACAACAAGATCCAAGCAGAACCACCAAAAATTCCAAAATACAAATAAGCATTCTACCAAATAAAAATTCGACCAAAAAGGTCCAAGCTTCAAGAAACTTGCAGATCTTGGTGGAGACTTGGCTACACTGGCCATCTTCACAAGGAGAGGTGACTACACTGGCCACCCCCTCCAGTTCTTTTCTCTTTCTTATAACTTCTCCCCCATTTCGATTGTGAACACAGCACGATAGACCTTAGAAGGAAATACCTGACTCCCCGAGGACGAGTTACTGGAGAGGAGAGGGCAATGGTAGTCCGGCATTCTGGATGGGAAGAGCTAAAACCCTTCACACACACGAGTCGGTAATTCAATGTTCATAGGGTATACTTTGGGAAGAGGATTGATCTAAGATGACTTCTGAGCCAAAACTGTGACAATGATGTGTAGAACTTGAGGGATGTTGATTTTAAAATTCTAAGTCTCACAGAAGTTCCGACACACAAATAATCCAAAGGTCGAGTTACTTCACTTTCACCTTCAGTTCATGGTCTTGGTATGGAACCCAATCTCATTTCACCTCATGGCATTTCTTTTTGATGCTCAGGGACGAGCATGATTTAAGTATAGGGGGATGATGAATCTCGGATTCATCACTCTAAATCTCATTTATTAAGCTCAGATCCCTCAAAATCAACAGCATAACTGCATCTATTCTGCATAATTAACATTCAGGCATGTTTTTATAAGAATTGCATTTTAGCATTAATTTCTGCACCAAATAAGAAGCCAAAAATCCAAGCCACATTTGACCTGTAAATATCCTAACTTCCCACATTTTTAACTCCTCCCTGCTAACACCGCATGACAAAAAAACCACCTCCACTGTGTACATATCACTAACAAGAATAAATAAAAAATACAAAAAATCACTAACCCTGTTAAGTGGACCAAAAATCCAAACCCAAGTTTCAGGATTTTCGGACTAAAAGCCCCATATCTACCCCATCCAGTGTCTGATTTGATCCTACTCACTTTTGAACTAATGCAAATTCAATTACCTTCGAAACAAGACCAATCATATAGTTGGTGATCATCAGTGTGGATTATTTGTGCCGGTTGTGGTGACTCTTACACTTGACCATGCGAGGGATCAATGACCCTCAACTGGATGAGAGATAGGAAGCCCATTTAGGGCAGTAACCGCCAAGTACGCGGGTCTAGGATCCCAATTTTTTCACGGTTTTTACGCAAGCCCGTAGTTTTTTTACGCCTCGTTGGGATCCCGACTTTTGACCAATCCGCTGACCCCTTTGTGTTAGGATACCCATGCAGGGAATTCTCGATTTTAATTTTCCGTACAAGCTCGTTTGCCCGTTACCGGTCGGGCCAGTTTCTTGAGTGACTTTTCCGGAGAGCCTCTCATCCGTCTCTGGGGCATAGTTTTGGAGTAGACCTTTCCCTCTATTGGACCGTACTTCCAATTAGAGGGCGAGACAGAAGAGTCTCCTGAGGAGACTGCCTCACCGCTTGAGTTTTAGTTACTTTTCCGCCAACAGGCTTGGCGATGCTACATTTGAATCATCTTGGGTACATTTGGGGGAATTTCAGTTGAACTCAGAGAGCAGTATTATGGATCTTGTCTGAGAAAATTAAGTATAAGTTGTGTAGGCCAGAGTTAATTATAATTAGGTTAACTGGACATGTTGGGAACTTGGGAACTTAGTTAGGATGCTTTACACAACACCGCATGCCTACGGAGACACCCCAACCCTAAGACATGTTGGGAACTTATTTTTTTTTTAGGCTCAAAAAAAGGGGGATACACTCGTTGGTGTTCGCCCCGTTATTATAAAAGATGAGATGTATAGAAAGAGATACTTACAGGGTTAGGAGGGGATGAGAGAGAGAAGAGGGAAACCGAGTATACAATGAAAACACACGGGTAACAGGAACCGATACCCAACTAATTACACCAATCTGAGATTAATCTGATGGTCGCCAGCGTCACATTCTCCATGTAAAAACGCGCCCCCGAGAAAATAGACTCATTGCGAGCCCGCCAGATGGACCAAAGGCGCGCAATGGGTCCCAGCAACTCCGCACGAGACCTCCTTCTATTGGCCCAAAGGATGTCGCAAAAGACCTCCGTATTTCCCGCACGAGCCCAATCAACATCGTCCCAAACCCGCGTCACCATCATACATTGAAAGAAAAGGTGGTCAGCCGATTCCTCACTCACCCCGCAAAGGTGGCATCGGACATTAGAGTGAGGAAGAAAAGAGGCGCAACGGTCCCGGGTCATCAGCCGCCGGTGACGAAAGACCCAAGTGAAGAAAGTGATCCGCGCGGGTAGGCGCAATCCCCAAATGAAGTCGCAGCCGCGCACCACGGAAGCAGCCAAGGCAGGAGGAGGAGGAAGCAAAGCACAGAAGGCCTTGCGAGAGGAGAAAGGCCCGTCCTTCCAAGCCCAATGGTCCCGCGAGGGACCAGGAGAAACGGAAGAGGAAAGAGCCTCCAGAAGGGAGGCTAACTCGTTTGCACGTTGGTCGGAAAGAACGGCCGAGAAGGATGGGCACCAGCAGCCATTGATCCAATATTCTACAACAGAGGCCAGCCGATTCTCCGCCAGAGCGAATAACCTCGGGAAGCGAACCTGGAAGAGACCACCCCCGACCAGTCATCCAACCAAAACTTGAGGACAGCACCCGACCGCAGCACTGGGTAGAACAAGGAGCGGTTCCTACGATAAACATCAAACACGCAGCGCCAGAAATGGGAGGAGTGGACAGGGCAAACACCACGCCTCGCCCAAAATCGCTCGCAGCACGTTACAGAGAAAAGAATCATCCTTGCCCCAGATCTTACTCACCCATTTCAGGAGAAGAGCCTCGTTCACGCGCTCCAAGTTGCGAACACCAAGTCCGCCGGATCTCTTAGGCAAGGTCACCACATCCCAAGCGATCAAATGAACCCCGCGGCCACTGCCGTCCGAGCGACCCCACAAAAATCTCCGCATGCATTTCTCCAGACGAACACGAACAACCACAGGCATTTTTCGAACCGAAAGGAAGTAGATCGGAATAGCAGAGAGAACAGAATTAAGAAGGACAAGACGACCTCCCCGAGAAAGCAAGGAAGCCCTCCAGCCCGCCAAGCGCGACTCCATCCGTTCCAAAATACTCCTCCAGTCATTAGAACGGTTCCGGCCAACCGAGAGAGGTACACCAAGGTAAGGGAGTGGAAGGTCCCCAATCTGAGAGCCGAGTAAGCGGTTGCACTCCACTTCCTCCGCCGCCGACAAACCAAAAGGCACCATAATGCATTTAGCAGAATTAGTCGACATACCCGAAAGCTCAGAGAATATAGAGAGGGTTTGCGCCATCCCAGCCACCGCATCCGAGCCCCCTTCGATGAAACAAATTGTGTCGTCCGCGAACTGAATAATAGGCACGCAAGAGCCACCCTTCCGAAAACCCGATGTGAGACCAGCATCCATGTTGGGAACTTAGTTAGGCCTTAAAATCATAGTATGAGGTCATACATAGACCAAGAGCACAGACTATCCACTAAACTTGAAAGATAAGATAGAATTGTGAACCATATTAGAATTTCACCTTTTCTACCATCAAGAAACGAAGAGTCAAATTAAGCATCACCCTACCAACTTCTTATTAAGACCTATAACCTGGTCTCAATGATAAGTAAACAACATATAATTACTAGTCTCAATTACTATAGGAAAATATTATAAATGGGAATTATTGGGATAATGAGTAATAAGAGGGATATGCATGCAGAATAATTTAAAAACTTTTTTCTACGCAGGTAGTGGTAGATTTTCGTTCATATATGCCTATCTACTTGCTTTCTTTTGCACATAGAAAATTACTTACTTTCTTTTGCACATAGAAAATTACTTGCTCTTTTAAACTGTGGGTTGTATTCGCATTCGTGACGCCTCTTCTTCCTTGCATGTTTTGGCAGGCAAGGAGCTTGAAGTATAGTAGTTGTTGATGATTCCTGGTGATCAGGTTTATACTAGACGGTACGGTTCTTTTGTCATTTTTGTTTCAGCTTTTGTTCAGTTATATTGTAAATGTTCCCTCTCTCTTTAGCACATGTTTGGGATACTTTATGTATTGTCAGCCTTCTATACATGATGTATAAATTATGGAGATTAATGAAATACGATGATTGGTGGCACTTGTTGGTGTTTTGTTCTGTGGTTGATACAATATTTCTTGAATGTGAATGTGTGTTAGTAATTGTTAGTAATAATCCATTGTAACCCCCACTACGGGCATTTATGTATTTTTCCCTTTCGGGCTCTCTAGGGTTTAGTCCTATATAAGGACTCCTAGACCTCTAGAATAAAACAAGCTCTTTTAGTCTCTTATCGCTCTCAACATGGTATCAGAGCAGCGATCCTAGATCGGTGTTCTGACCTAATTTCCTCCCCTCCCCACCAGCCAGTCTCTGTGCCGTCGAGACTTGGATTGCCGATCTTGCGGCCTCGTGTCGCCTTGTACGGCCGAGTGCATAAAGTCCTATCGCCCTAATGCGTGAAGCATTGTGTAGAGCTCCATCACGCGTAGGGCTCCATCGCGAGTAGCTCTGTCGCGCACACCTTCATCACGCGTAGGGCTCCATCGCGAGTAGCTCTGTCACGTGCACCTTCCCAGTAGGGCTCCTTCCCAGCTCTGTCGCCCTAGCCCTGTCGCGCGCACCTCCCTGCGCTTCCTCTCGATCGCACGAGAAGCCCCACGCCTAGCGGGCTGTCCTGGGGTTCTGCCTGCCCCGCATGCCTTGTGTGTTCTGCCTGCTGGAGGTTCTGCCGCCGTAGCGACACTACGTGCTCTATCTGCCATGCGGGTCATCTCAATCACGCGTGAAGCCGCTTCCCCCCCCCCCACGGGTCCTGCCTAGGCCCTGCCGCCCCAGTAACCCAGGGCCCCTGGATTCTTCCCTAGCGACCTCCTGCCTACTGTAGGCTCTACCTCCCTAGCGGTTGTCACTTTTGCGTGCTATTCTTTCTACTTCTG
The DNA here is from genome assembly GCA_037367405.1 of Ottelia alismoides. Lineage (NCBI taxonomy): Eukaryota > Viridiplantae > Streptophyta > Magnoliopsida > Alismatales > Hydrocharitaceae > Ottelia > Ottelia alismoides. Next base: position 37,078 of record JAZKJV010010039.1, on the reverse strand, counting down.
TCGCACCATATCGGCCATGCACTATGTCTACTTCTGCCAGATTATTGAATCAATGTCTTACTAGGTCTATATGACATGTGAGACAGTATCTAGGTCATTTGTTTTTTGACTTCTGTGACCACCATGGCATCTACGGAACCAAAGGCCCTGTACTTTACTCCTTCTATGATGATACAAGGCACCTTTATCAAACTAAAGGGCTCCGAGAACTATATTTTATGGTCTAGATCATTCAAAGTATTTATCGGTGGTCAGCGAAAGATCTATGTTCTTACCAAAGATCCGCCCAAGGAGATGAAAAAAGACTACGAAACCTGGTATGTAAACAACTGTCAGGTGATTACTTGGTTGACCAACAGTGTCACCCTGAATATAGCCTCGAACCTTCTTTACAAGGAAACTGCAAAAGCAATGTGGGGGAGCTTTGAGGATACCTACTCCCAACAGACAACCAAATCCAAACTCTCAGACATCTACACAAGGATTTGGTTAGCAAATCAAGGCGACACATCTCGAGTACTACAAACTCCTCATGGGCCTATTTGAAGAGCTTCTTATTTTTCAACCGTTTGCTGTGATAAAGATATTGGTGAACGAGCAAAATGGCAAGTATATCGCTTTTTATCAGGATTTCATCCGCGATACAAGTATGTAAAAGACCAGTTTCTGATAGCTGTTACACTACTTACTCTTGAGACCATATATGGTCGACTGCAGGAACTTGATTCTCACTCTCCTCCGTTATCTATAAAGACTATTGCCCATATTGCTAGAGGGCGGCCCAACTACCAGGGAGGACGTCGCTCTCTATCTGGCATGCACTCACTGCGGACGCTAGAATCATCTCTTTGAACGATGTTGGGCAAAGTTTGGCATGCCTACTAATGCCAACAGTGCCTACGAGACTAATTTATACGAGAGTTCATGTGATATTGCAAAAACCATGCCAGATTAACCGTCTGGTGATAGCCAGACATCCTTCACTGCATCTGAGTATGCTCGTCTACGTCAACTATTACAGAATTCTGCAAGCAACACGAGTACCTCTGCTCCGACTGCAAATTTAGCCACTACTTCAGGTACTCTTGCAAATGTTGCCTCTGCATCCAACCCTGCACGGATCATTGATTCTGGTGCATCTACTCATCTGACAGGAGAAGGTAGTCTTCGCACTTCTGCACACCCTTCCTATGTTCTGAAGATTGTTCGGGTTGCTAATGGAGTGCATTCCCCAATAACCATTGTGGGCACTATGGAGTTCTCCTCCAATCTCCGCCTCACTGATGTTCGTTGCACTCCTGACTTTCCACTTAGTCTCTTTTATGTTCACAAGTTATGCCAGGAACTTAACTGTCGTGTGATATTTGACGAATTCTATTGTTATTTTCAGGACATCCGGACGAATCAGATTTTTGGTGGGGGACATGAGAAGAACGGCTTATATTATCTTGATATACCATTTGATTCTATCTTTGCTAGTGCCGCATCTATATCTACTGATCCTGTTCTTTGGCATCTTTGCCTCGGTCATCCATACGCTAAAGCTCTCTCTTTAATGTTCCCCGAACTTTCTACACTCAAACCCTTTGAGTGTGAGGCGTGTCAGTTCGGGAAACATCATCGAGCATCCTTCCGTGCTCGCTCAGAACCTCGCTGCAAAATTCCATTTTCATTAGTCCATTGTGATGTTTAGGGACCATGTCCAGTCCGTACTCTGAGTGGACATAAGTACTTCGTGGTTTTTGTTGATGACTATAATCATTCCTCACAGGTCTATTTGTTGAAAGAACGATCAGAAATTAATAATATTATTAAGAATTTATTTCATTATGTCAATAATATTTTCTCTACCAGTATTCAGATTTTTCGATCAGATAACGCATTGGAATTTACTCAACACGATTTAACCACTTTCTTTGCATCCCAGGGTACTATTCACCAAACCTCATGTCCTTACACTTCACAACAAAACGGGGTCGCGGAAAGAAAACTCAGACACCTGCTAAATATCGCCCAATCCCTCGTCATCCAGATGAAAGTTCCAAAATCCTACTGGGGGGATGTTGTTTTGACTATTGTCCATTTTATAAACAGAGTTCCATCTATATCCTTAAATGGATCCATTCCTTTCTCACTACTCTACCCAGACGAGTTGCCTTTTCCACTACGACTACGAATTTTTGGAAGCATTGCATTTGTTCATAACTTCCATCCCACTGACAAACTCTCCCCTCATGCAATAAAATGTGTTTTTTCTGGGTTATTCTATTACTCAAAAAAGGTTACATGTGCTATGATCCAACCGAACATCGATATTATAAATCTGCAGATGTAACCTTTTTTTGAGCAGACAAGTTTCTTCACACAACCTGTTACTGAAATTCCTCTTGATATACCACTCCACCAGATGTTCCCTTGCCTACGCCTTTCTTGTAGGATAATATGTCTACTTCAAGTATCCCCTCCACTACTGTTCCGAAAGATCCTGAGGGGCTTCCCATTGCTATACGCAGAAGTAAGAGGCAGTGTACACTTCATCCTATGTCTCATTTCACTTCTACTGCTAGTTTATCAACAACTGGCATAAGATATGCATAGGCTCTCATGACCATTTTTATTCCGATAGATTATCATAGTGCTTTACAGGATTCAGGTTGGCAACATGCCATGAATGAAGAGATGCATGCTCTTACCTCAAGATGAACATGGGATCAAGTATGCTGCCCTCAAGGGACTAAACTAGTAGCGTGCAGATGGGTCTTCACGATCAAACAATCACCCGACTGGTCAATTGAAAGATTAAAAGCTCGCCTTGTGGCTAAAGGTTTTACGCAGACATATGACGTGGATTACTTTGAAACATTCTCACCAGTAGCACGAAAGGGCTCTATCAGAACTATCCTTTCTATTGCCACTAACAAAGCATGGCTATCTTCCAGCAAGATGTGAAAATTGCATTTCTATATGGAGATCTTGATGAAGAAGTCTATATGATGCAACCTCTGGGGTATGAGGTTGAGGGGGAGTACGTATGTCGACTTAGCAAGGCAATATATGGCCTGAAACAAGGCCCAAGGGCATGGTTTGACAGGCTCACCACAGAAATCATCACTCTTGGCTTTCAGAGAACAACCTCTGACTATTTGGTGTTTGTCAGAAGACAAACAAGCGGCACTGTGATACTGGTCGTCTATATAGATGATATGGTTGTCACAGGTGATGATGATAAAGGTATCATAGAGACTAAGACTTTTCTCCAGAACGCGTTTGTTACTAAGGACCTTGGTCCATTACGCAATTTCTTGGGCATAAAAGCACTACACACTACAGAAGGTCTTCATCTCTCTCAAAGAAAAAACTGCCTAGACATTCTTGTTGAAGCTGATTTACTTAGATGCAAGCCTTCGAGTATTCCGGCAGACCCAGAGAAACACTCTACGTCCTCTGATTCCATCTTCGAGGATGTTACTCGTTATAGGAGCCTGGTCGGCAAACTTCTCAACCTCACCGTTACCAGACCAGACATCTCTTATGCAATAAGCAAAGCTAGCCAACACATGGAGCAGCCTCATTACAGTCAATGGCAGGACATTCTTCAAATACTACGATACTTGAAGGAATCTCCATGGTGTGGTCTCTTTTACAGAGCAAACGGAAACACTGATGTTATTGCATATGATGATGTTGACTATGCTAGTTCACCGGAGGATCGACGCTCCATTATCGGATATGCTATGATAGTTGGAGGAAATCTTGTCACGTGGAGAAGCAAGAAAAACACGATCGTATCCAGATCTAGTGCAGCAACAGTATACACTGCGATGGCTCAAGCAACTTGTGAGATCACATGGCCATTGACTTTTCTATAAGAACTGGGCATTGAAGTCATCACGCCTATCCCACTACACTGTGACAACAAATCCGCTACTTACATTGCCACAGATCATGTGTTCCATGAAAGAACCAAACATATAGAAATTGACTGCCATTTTGTTCGAGATGAAGTTAGAACTAGGAAATTAGTACTCCTCACATTACCACCGATCTTCAGCTCGCAGACATTTTCACTAAGGCCTTACCCAAGAAGCTCCTTCTATGGATAATTTCCAAGTTGGGCACGAATGATAAATATGCTCCAACTTGAGGGGGAGTGTTAGTAATTGTTAGTAATAATCCATTGTAACCCCCACTAGGGGCACTTATGTATTTTTCCTTTTCAAGCTCTCTAGGGTTTAGTCCTATATAAGGACCCCTAGACCTCAAGAATAAAGCAATCTCTTTCATTCTCTTATCGCTCTCAACAATATGCAAAAGTAAAACGCAGAAAAAATTCCTGATTTTCATCAACTTAGTGAGATCGCTTGTGAATTTAATAACGCAAATGTGACGTAAACGGGTGCCCGGATCCGAGAGCATCACAGGAGGGCATTACTAGAAAGGTCGGAGGGGAGGTTGGCGGGCAAGAAGGCGAAGATGCTCTCAAAGGGAGAGAAGATAATTCTTTTGAAGCATGTTCTTTCTATTATTCGATATTTTTCTGCTAAACGCGATTGCTGCCTGTTGGGGTGCGTGCAAGATGGTTTTTTATCCGACAGGCGTCAGGTTGGGAGGGGCTTCTACCTGGTGGAATGGGGCAAGGTGACAACTTCAAAGAAGAGGCGAGGATTGGGGGTGTTGTAGGTGGGAGAGATGAATACGACGTTTATGGCAAAGCGAGTGGTACGACTTTGGGGGAAATCAGAGTATCTAGTGTGCCATTTGATGAGGAAGCTATAAGAAATGGCCACATCGTTGGAGGTCATCCCAAGGCGTCTAACATCCTCTTTGTAGAAGGGGATCACCGAGATTATGCCAGAGTTGGTGATAAAGTTGAGATATATACTTGGTTGTAGAGCTGGCTTCCATTTTTGGGTGGACAATTGAACGGGGGATGGGGTGGTTGGCGATCGTCATTCGCGCCTCATGCAGCTGGCATGCAACAGAGAGGAGCAGGTGTAGTACGTTTGCGACCAGAGAACGTGATCCCTAACGTTCTCTTCAGCATTTTCGGATCATAGGGTGGAGGAATTCACGGCACTACATGCTGAGCTGTCACAGATCGAGGGGCAGTCAACAGGCGGGGATCATTTTATGTGGGGAGATGAGAGCTTTACAGTGAAAAAACTTACACATATTTTGTAGAGGATGGGGATGTGAGGCAGGATGAGGTTGGCGTTGACATGAAGATCGTATGAAGTAAAGTGCCCGAGTTGGTTAAGTTTTTTCTTTGGTTGTTCAGGCTTGCAAGGATTCTCAATAAAGATCGTCGGGGGCAACTGCTTGGCGTGGATGAAGCTACATGTGATAGATGTGGGTTGGATGTGTAAGATGTGGAGCATCTATTTTTTTCTTTTCCTTTCTCGAATCAGGTGTAGAGTAAAGCCAACATCGTGTGGCTTACCATGCAGGATTGTCCCACTTTCTGAAGAGATGTTAGATCGGTATGTCATAATTGACATGAAGATAACTCATATTCTTTGCATTAGTTTGGGCGATATAGTGTGCTAGGAATGAGGCCGTTGTAGGGGGGAAAGACATTCTATACTGAAAGCTTCATTGAACATTGTAGGGCGATGTGTATATCATGGGGAATATAATATGATGTAATACCCAACATTGTAATTTCGAACTTTTTCCTTTTAGGTATAAATACACTAAGGCGGATCCCAGCTTGGGATTTCACCCTTCATCTTTCTCAAAAAATCTAACAGAGCCCAAAGTGGAAGATGTTGAATACTCCATATTAAATGTGTAACCATGAGATATCACCAAAGATGCCCATGATCTAAAATGCTTGCTCGCTTATTGTACACTGGCCTTAACAAATAGGATTGCCTCATCTACATACTGGACGATGGGAATTAAAACATTACCGCAATTGGACCCCAAACCCACCATCAAATGTCATGCTCATCGTTACCGTTATTGCATCTGTTGCCACCACAAAAAAAGTGGTGCCATGGGATTGCTATGTCGAACCCCTTGTTGTGGTTGAAAATAACTTCCCTCCAGGGGCTCAATTACCAAAACCACATACGACATGTCATGATACACCTTTTATCCAAGCGACCCAAGTCTCCAAAAATCCTGTATATTGTAAGGAGGTTAAAAAGGTGCCACTCAACACACTCATATGCCTTTGAAAAATCAACCTTCCATACAAAGACCTTCCTATGTGATTCTATTTCTACTCCACCATTTCAAATGCGAGCACAGACCCTTCTGCCATCAGTCTTACATGGACAAAACATGTCTGCTCTGGAGAGAAAATCGAGCCCAGAATGATACGGTGGTGACTCACTAGCACCTACGCAATAATGAGGTATACCGCATTGAAAAAGGCTATCAGTCTAAAGATCTCAACAAGCGCAAGCATGTCCATCTTGGGAAGTAAGAAAAGAAGGGCCTTGTTAAGATGCTCAAAACCAAAGTTGCACGAACTGAACTAGTTAGAATATAGAGAATGTGAAAGCGGGATGATAAACAGAGCATGAATCAAGATAGATAAACATGGAAGGCAAAGATTTTTACGTGGAACCCTCCTCCCTAAGGAGCAGGGTGAAACCACGAGAGAAGGCCTCAAGGGGCCGAATGCTTCATTCAACTTTCTCAATGGATACAGGAGGCCTGGGGCTCCTAATATAGCCTCCACAGAGCTTCCAAGTCCCACCACTAGTAGATGTGGGACTAAACACAGTGATGGGGTACCACCTATTACATAAGGGACGCATGCTCCAAATACTCTTAGCACTCCCCCTCAAGCTGGAGCATGCAATGCTCAGCTTGTACAAACAAAAATAAACTCAACTCACAATACATGACACTACAGACAATATCAACTCAACACGCACAATTGTCGGCTGCTATCGAGGACGTTGCTTGTCATGACGTGCATGTGAGGAGGATGAACGGGCTAGAGTGTGAAACTGGATCTGTCCCATCTGGATCAAAGAATGGTACTCTACTCTGGAGTCCCTATGATACCACATGAAAACGCTTGCCCACTTGGCATGGGGAATGGCCTCTACTATGGAGTCCCTATGGCTCACATGAAAACTCTAGCCAAAACAACAAGAATGGTGGACCATGACAAATGATCGCATGCGTCGTCGTCGAGTCTAATTAACTGTTAAACTGTAGAGTCTGGAATCTGAATGATCTGGATCTATATCTGGAGTATCTGAATAGACCTGAGACTACATATATTCCCCTCTCTCCCATAATTGTCGCAAAACATGGACGTCGACCAAGTTAGGACAAACAAAACCAATTAGCCACAACTTTTCAACTTCTCAAATCAAATTCATTTTTTATCACTTTTTTGACATAATTCGTTCGTTTTTTATGGCTTTTCATTTTCTTTTTTTTTCTCTTTTTTCCGTGGCGTACGAGTTTTTCGGCTTCTCAAATCAAATTCATTTTTTATCATTTTTTTGAACATAAGTCGTTCATTTTTTTATGGCTTTTCATTTTCATTTTCTTTTTTTTTCTCTTTTTTCCGTCGCGTACGGGTTTTTTTGTACGTACCTTTTCTTTTAAAAAAAACACAATTTTTTTAATGAAACATTTTTTGACCAAAAAAAATGGGGAAGCCCTCCCAAGGCGGGAGTCACCACACCAACTCTTTCATTAATAACAAAAAAGGCACATCAGTTGGATATTTCAAAATTGTACAAAGCATTACAATGCGCGAGCACATTCTAATAGTAAAAGCGATGTCCCTTGAAAATGCAATCATTCCTGCCAGCCCAAATAGCCCAAAGAACGGCAAAAGGCCTTGAGACGTCATCCGAGGACCCAAGACCCACCGACCGAATAGATCTCCGGAAATGCTCCAAGCTGGATGCTTGAACCCAAGCCAGCCCCAAGGATTCCCAGACCTGCACCGAAGACTTGCAGCCGAAGAAGATGTGCTCCGCGTCTTCCATATATCCCTCGCATATATCACAGTTCAAGTCTATCACGCCAAACAGCCTTCCCCTTCTTACTTTGTCGCACAGATGGTTTCTCCTCAGACACCACAGGAACACCTTTACCCGAGTAGGAATCTTGGCCGCCCAAATCACTTTCATGTCCGCACAGAGGTCATCATCGCGCCCCCCGCCCCCACCGCACATCACTTTCATGAAACATATGTGCCCCACCAAATTGTTTTTTGGTGAGGCCTTCTCAAAAAAATATCTTTTTTTTTTCTTTGGGCCAACTGCAGCAACCCATCTCACTTTTCTTTTTCTCTTTTTTTAAAAGACATACTCATTTAGGGTTCCCAAGATTTGGAACCCCATCTTTTCGTTGCGTCGCCCCCGTGAGAGGGGGTCTTTCTCTCACATGCAGCTGCCAATAGTCTGGGAAGATGGTTCGATGATGGTAGATGGCTGATGGAGCGCCACCGCTCGCTGATGGGGGGCTCCGGCCTGGGGGTTGCTTCGCGTGCCGCCTACGCGAAGCCAAGGGCTCTTCCTGGAGCTCGTGTCACCGCACGAAGGGAAGGGGAGCTGGGGATTAGAGCGTGCCGCCATTGAGGGCCTCATCTCCTGGCGGTTTGGGACTAGAGGGGGTGACCTACGGGATCATCTCCTGTAGATAAGGCTCCGCATGGAGCGGAGGTGGGGTGCGCAGGGGCACTCGAGATACTCCTAGTGGCGCCGCCTTGAAGATGTAGTGTCTCCTGCCACCAGGATTAGCAGAACAGGAGAAGGATGCGAAGAGGTGCCGCTCGCTCTTGGAGGTGGGCTCCGCCGTCGATGAGTTATGTTCTTGCATGTTGTATGGGTTCCCGACGATGCCGACTGGATGGGGCCTGGTCGTGGCTCAGGAACCGTGGTAAAGCCTGTACTTGATGGGGCATGGACTTGATGCCGCCAGATGTTGGGCATCGATGCCTTGTCGATAGTCTTCTGAAGGAGATGCATCGACACGAAAGGAGTTGGCGATGGAACCGTGAGGGTGGGCGTGGCTTGGGAGCTCGAAGGAGAAGGCCTCCGCCTGGGCATCGCGCGATTGGAGGAATCGATCAACCCCCATGATCAAGCGCACAAGGAGGCTGGACCGCACCACCGGAGTATCGCCCATGGACTGGTACGTCTGGGGCCTAGAGTTGCAGGAATTAGGGTTTGAAACCCTAGAACACGATGTAATCTTGAACAAGAACGAATCATTTCACACAAATCTTCAATGAACGAGCTTCAAGAACATAAATTTCGCATATGAATCTCGATCAAAATAAAGATTAAAATCCTCGAGAATAGACCCGCTCGGATACCATGTTAGAAAATAAAGAATGCGGAAGCGGAATGATAAACATAACATGAATCAAGAAAGATAAATGTGGAAGACAAAGATTTTTACGTGGAACCCTACTCACTAAGGAGCGGGATGAAACCACGGGAGAAGGCCTCAAAGGGCCATATGTTTCATCCAACTTTTTCAATGGATACAATAGGTTTGGGGCTCCTTATATAGCCTCCACAGAGCCTCCAAGTCCCACCACTGGTAGATGTGGGACTAAACTCAGTGATGGGGCAAATGGATCCTCGAGGGATCCATTTGCCCACATATTACATAAGTGACGCATGCTCCAAATACTCTAACAGAACTTATGCAACACAACCATGAGACTGTCCTTCATAACCTTCCAAAACTCTCTGTAGAACAACAGATGAAAGTCATCTAGACTAGGCATACCATCCCCATTTAGCTAGAAGACAACCTTCCTAATTTTTTACATCCCAAATTCCATCATCAAGGAGTTTGTTTGGTTTTGGGACAACGGTACAAATTCTTGCAATGCCAACCCCAACCCTCACATGAGGTTCTTTTACTCAACAAATGAAGGCATGCATTCAATGCCCTGCCCAACAACCTTTCACCATGCACATGCATCCCGTCTACTGTAAGGGAGTGAATATAGTCTCTTTAGTGCCTTTCATTTGCCATGGAGTAGAAAATTTGTGCATTTACATCCCCCTCTTTGAGCCATCGTTGCAACGATTTTTATCTCCAATCTACCTCCACCTTCTGATCCTCCACATGAATGACCTAAAGATGGTTGATTATTTCATCAATCTCTTTCATCGTCAACTCTCAATTATCCTCGAGTTTATCCAATCTAATTACTTCTTCATATGCCCTATTTCTTTTGCTTTGACGTTGAGCTCGAACATTCATGTTGTTGAGATATTATTTATCTTTTTGTATTTTATGTATTCCCTTTTCTTTCTGTCTCTATTATGTAAATTTCTCAATAGGATTCTCCTCTTATATAAGAGAATCCTAGGGTGTCATTATTAATTGTTGGAGTATTCGTGTATGCGTCATACTGAGTTGTAGCAGGGTAAATGGATCCTGGAGGAGATCCATTTACCCCATCCAGTGTTTAGTCCCACATGGACCTGTGGTGGGACTTGGAGGCTCTGGGAAGGCTATATAAGGAGCCCCAGACCTCCTGTAACCATTGAGAAAAAGGCAATGCATAGCATGCCCCTTTGAGGGCTTCTCCCGTGGTTTCATCCCGCTCCTCACGGAGTAGGGTTCCACGTAAAATCATGGTGTTCTATGTTCTATCTTTCTTGTTTATGCTCTGTTTATCATTTCGCTTCCGCAATGTTATTTTCTAACATTAATCAATTCATGTTTTTCTCTCTATATGGTATTAGAGTGATAGTCCTAGATCGGAGTTCTCATACAGCGTGCCCTAACCTCACCCATCGCCCTTTTTTCCTCTCTGCCTTGTGTGTCATCGACGAGGCCCCTCACTCCTGTGCGTCATACGGTCCACCATCAAAGGGGATGTTGCACCATTGTCAGGCCCCCTAGGGCCTTCTACACAACTTCTACTGTTCGTTCAGTGATATGTTCAAAAAGCTTCATAGCTTCATGCCAATGATTACATCTATTGAGCAGCAGATGACGTAGAGGAACATCACTATGGTTGGAGTTTTCCTGGCTGCTCTAGATCCTGAGTACGATGCAGCATGCACCTATATTCTTACTTGTGTGGCTATCCCTCCCCATAGAGGAGGCGCGCAATCATCTCAGCAGGATCATTTTCCCACTTGTTGCCACCACACATGCCTCTTCAGCGATGGTTACATCTCACATCATGGGAAGTACTACTCAATTTAGAGGGAGTGGTCCTCATGGCAAAGAAACGAGACGTCAGCATGGTCCATGCACCTAATGTCATCGTCTTGGTCATTCAGAAGAGACATACTATCAGAAGCATGGGTATCCTGCATCTGCTCGTGTAATCAAGCAATCTGAACCTCCTATCAATTTGACATCTACTACAAATCCGATGTTAGATGATATTGTCTCCCATCTGAGGGAGATAATGACTCTTGTTGCAAGTACTAGTATAGGTTCTTCAGAGGTTGCAGCCTCTGCCAGAGGATTTTCGAGCTCCTCGGGTATAACCTATGCTTTTACCGGTTGTAGCAGGGCAGAGATGACAGGGGATTATGGATTCTAGCACTTCCCGCCATTTATGTGGAGATAGAGCATAATTTACTTTATATAGATATATACCCCTGGCAGATCAGTTGTCATTGCAGATGTGACTCATTCTCCCGTTACAGGACAAGGGGTGATCTATTTGACGCCATCCATGCGCTAGCCAAATGTGCTACATGCACTAGATTTTTAGATGAATTTACTTTCTATTAGTCAAATCACTAGGACTTGCATTATTGTGCCATTTTAACCCATCTTCTCTTGTATTTCAATACATACGAGCGGGGTGATTAGATGGTATCGTGAGAAGAGGGGATCTACAAATTGGTCGTCTTTATGATGGTGCTTCTTCAGTTCCTACCGGATCAGTCTCACTATACATGTGGCATCTTCGATTTGGTCACCTTCCTATGCAAAAGTTGTATCATGTCCTCCCATGGATATCAACTCGGTCCACCTTCCACTGTGATGACTGCCAGCTTGAGAGTATCATCAATCTTCACTTCATGGTCGTCAGAGTTGTAGTACCATGGTTCACGAAATCGGTCTGTGTGGCCGCATATGCGTGTGCGGGGCCTTAAGGCGCACCGCATTCCTGAAGCCCGTCATTATGCGGGTTTGGCGCATATGCGGCCCGCATATGCGAGATGTGCGGCCGCATATGCGGACCAAGCGCCGCATCGAGCATTGCGGTTTGGCTGACCCGATTACCCGATACCCCATTTGCCCCAACCCGATACCCAATACCCGATTACCCTAATCCCTAACCCTCCTACCCCGATACCCCCAGAATCCCATCCCGATACCCTAAGTCCTAACCCACCATCGCCTCCTCCCTGCGGGTGCCTCCATCGCCTCCTCCTCCAAGCTCCTCCGCCTCCTCCTCCAAGCTCCTCTGCCGCCTCCTCCAAGCTCCTCCGCCTACTCCGCTTCCTCCTCCCAGTCCTCCATCGCCTCCCAGTCCCAGTTTGTGCGCCTCCTCCGCATCCTCCTCCAAGCTCCTCCGCCTCCTCCGTGGCCTGTGAACTCTGCCACCTCCGCCTCCTCGTAGCTGTTGCCTCCAGTCGTGGGAAGGTATCCAGTTTCACCTCCGCCTCCTCGCATCTATTAAGTGGTGTTATTTATGTTCCTAGTTATCCAAGTGCGACAGAACTTAACCCACTTCTAATCAAGCTTAGATTTCATTTTAACAGATCAAGATCTACCATTTTACATAGAAGCGTATTGAATAATATATAAATGAAATTCTATAACCTTTGAAATAGTGTATTGATTAATGCAATTGGTTAATTTTATTACAAAAGTACAGTGGTTTCCATCACAGGATGTTGCCAATTATCTGCCATGAATTTTTCAACGACTGTAACATGAAATAGAAATTGGATCAATATAATACGTATGGACAATAATAAAGAAATAATCATTATAAAACATGAACCAACTATCCACCATGAATTTATCAATCCCTGAAATGACATTAAATTTTGAATATGCAATTATTTTTATTCAAACAAGTTTACATTCTCATGTCATTGAATATTAGGCTGGGGTTGGGAGCAAAGATTGACCCAATAATGAAAAGCTCCATATGTTCTCAGTTGAAGGCACTCACACAAAAGTCAGTGTGTGTTTAAGGTGAGGAAGGACATCAAAAATCAATTAGCGGCAATTGATAGGAGAAGAGTTAAGTACAGTTCGATTTAAATAAAAGAAAGTTCATAGATGAATAGCAATGATTCTTAGCGGCAACATTATCATGTGTTTACTGTAGTGGATGTTAAGGTGTACTTAAATTAAGTTAATCTAGTCCATGCCATATTAAATCTTTTATGTTGATGTTTTGTGATTATGATTGAATGTTAGGAAAATATGGCCTCCAGACTACCATCTGCCAGCGCTTCTTCTCCTACGCCTGGAGCTGGAAGTGGAAGTGAGGCTCCTATTCAGAGGAGTGATACATCGGATTTTTTTGTTCCTCCTGGATCTAATGATCTGGGATGGAAGTATGCTTTTCTGGCGAATCCGAGTACTCCTAGCATGGTCACTTGCCGATTATGTCAGAAGGTTGTGACTGGAGGGATCAATCGCATGAAGCAACATTTGGCTCATATTAAAGGTAATACGACATCTTGTCCCAAAGTGACTCCTGAGGTGAAGAAAGAAATCATGGACAACATGGAGGAAATTAAAGTGAAAAGGAATGAGAAGACCATGAGGATGAAAGACATTCAAGGGCAAGTCTCCATCAAGATGAATCAGCCCTTGCTTGATGAAGAGAGGGATGGGAAAAGGCCCCGAACTTTAACAGAAGATGAGCCTATAGAGAATCTCCGCCAATCCACAATCAAAGTTACATTTGCCAAGGAGGAACGTGCACGTGTAAATTCATTCGTGGCAAAGTATTTCTATGACATTGACATTGCTTTCAATAATGTCAAAAGTGACTCCTTTCTCCGAATGTGTAAAGCAATTGGGCAGTATGGAAGGTCATACAAGCCTCCAACGTACTATGAGCTCACAGAAACACTTTTGAAGGAACAGGTTAAGGAAACACACGAATTCTTGCAAGGGCATCGTAATTCATGGAAGAGTTATGGATGTTCCATTATGACAGATGCTTGGACTGATAGGAGGGGAAGGAGCATCATGAACATCTGCGTCAACTGTGAGCTTGGGACCAGTTATCTGAAGTCAATTGACTCGTCTGCAGATTCTCATACTGCCGACTACATTGCTTCCTTAGTGGATAAGTCCATTGAGGAAGTTGGGCCCGACAATGTAGTCCAAGTTGTGACAGACAATGCATCTGCAAATATGGATGCTGGCAGAATTTTGAGAATCAAGTACCCACAGATCTTCTGGAGTTCGTGTACGGCACATTGCATCGATCTTATGCTTGAGGAGATCGGTAAAGAGTCCAAGGTGAAAGTTGTCATTACAAAGGCAAGGACATTAACTGTCTTCATATACAGTCATGCAAAAACATTGAGTTTGATGAGACAATTTACGCAAAAGGGGGAGATAGTGAGGCCAGGTACAACAAGATTTGCTACCACATATCTCACCTTGCAATCAGTGATGGACAAGAAGGACAAGTTGAGGCTTATGTTTTCTTCTGATGAATGGAGAGCGTGGAAATGGTACAAGACGAAGAAGGGGGAAATGGCTTCGGCCATAGTTCTGAGTCCTTCATTTTGGACTCAAGTCTCTTTGACCTTGAAGATCTTTTCTCCATTGGTACATGTTCTGCGAATTGTTGATGGAGATAAGAGACTGTCTATGGGGTTTGTATACGATGAATTGCAAGATGCAAGAAAGGAGATCATGAGCATTTTCAAAGATATGGAAGCATCTTACAAATATTTTGTTGATGCTGTTGATTCAAAGTCAAAAGGGAGGTTGGATAGCCCCCTCCACCTTGCTGCATATTTTTTAAATCCCTATTTTTTTATAGGGACAATGATCAAATCCAGAGGGAAGGTCTTGCTCTGAAGGGATTCTTGGATTGCATGGATATTTTCTATCCTGATTTAGAGATCCAAGATATCATCACTAGGAAGGAGTTGCCATTATATGAAAGGGCAGAAGGATCATTTGGCAAACCTTTGGCTGTCAAACAGAGGTCCATCATTGATGATGATTTCAATCCAGGTATAAATTCTCATTAGATTTCATACACTTATATATTTAAGTATTACTATTTATCTCATTACATTTCATACACTTATATATTTAACTATTATTACTTATTTGTTTTTATAAATAGCCCGTTGGTGGGGATTGCATAGCATGGAAACGCCACATTTGAAAGAAATGGCAATGAAAGTTCTAAAGTTGACAGACTCTTTCTCGGGTTGTGAAAGGAATTGGAGCACTTTTGAGGCGGTAAGACTGTAAAATTGGTGCCACACATGTCAAATATTATGCATCATTAATGAGGTGGTAAATGATATGTTTTTCTTTATTTTGTAGATTCACACGAAGAAAAGGAACAAGCTTGAATTCAAGCGGTTAAACGACTTGGTGTATGTCAGATTCAACGCCAAGTTGAGAGATCGCCATCTTAAAAAACGTAGTGATCCATTTGCCACAAATGATAGACCCCATGTGAGAGATTGGATTGGTGGGAAAGATGAAGAAGATGAGGTATTCCAAGGATCGGGGTTGACGTGGAACCTAGTGGCTGATGCAACTGGTGCAGAAGATTTGATACAACATAAAAGAAGCCAAAGGCACGCTACTGGTTCAACCTCGTCGCCGGGCTTAAATGAGGAAGAGTTCCCATTTGAGGAAGACAGTGAAGATGATGAAGACAATACCGAAGTGGAATTTGATGATGATATGGATTAGGATTTCTTTGTAATATGTAGAATATTATGGCATGAACATTTCTGTTTTCTTATGCTATTTTAATTAGTACTCTACTAATGCTATTTGTGTTAAATTTCAGTTTTCTTTTGGAAACTTAAATATTTTGGTGATTGTTGTCAATTATTATGTCTGCTAACTTTTCTATTGAAGTATTAATATTTGTTGATAGAGACTGTTTTGAACTATATATGAAAGTCATTTTCTTAGAACTTCTGTTGGACCACAATTATACATAATTTTTGTTCAGTTGTAGTCACTTTTGCATATATTTATTTATTTTTAAATAAAAAATTAGAAAACCGCGTAGAACCGCATATACCCCGCATACGCCCCCACATACCGCTTAATCGTTATTCAGTGACCTGACCGAACGCATACGCATACCGCTTTCCTGAACCATGGTAGTAACAATCATTTGTTTGAGTTAGTTCATTTTGACATTTGGGGTCTCAGTCGTGTTCATGACCACCTTGGAGACAGTTTATCTTGTAGCTGTGGATGGCTTTTCTCGACTACCTTCGATTTTTCTTCTAAAAGACAAGTATGGGGTTGGGTCTATCATTCAATCATTCATTATTGAAATAAAAATATTTTCTCTATTACTGTTAAGTTTGTTTGCTGTGACAATGACTTACAGTTTTGCGCATTACAGCTTTCTGAGCTCTTCAATGAGCATCATACACCAGACCTCATGTGCTTACACTTCCTAGCAGAACGTTTTTATTAAACGCAAATACTGTCACTTACTTGACGTGACCAGGACCTTTCTGATTCAAATTCGCACTCATCACTCTTTCTGAGAGTAATACGGTTCTCATTGCTTGTTACTTGATGAACCATATGTTGTATTCAGTTTTAGGAGAGAAGGTTCCTTCTTGTTTGTGTTTCCCGAGAAGGATATGTTCTCTCCTACACCCCATATTTTTGGCTCAATGGCATATGTATGCCACATGGCTCCTGGTTGTGACAAGATGTCCCCTAAAGCGATCAAGTGTCTCTTCGTAAGATACTCTCGTACCCAGAAAGGGTACTGCTACTTTGACCATGTAAGACGAAAGTACTGCGTCAGAGTCAATGTCACCTTTTTTTAGTATGCCATGTATTTCTCTTCTACAGATGACATGTTGACTTTGTCTGTCTCTGGAGAGGAGGTATACGTGTCTCCTCCTATGGCACCACCACCTCTAGTCCTACCTGCACCTCCACCATCTCATGTAGTTCCTCCACCACTGCCACCTAGTACCTTGGCTCAGTTGTTGCCACGTTTCTACATACACAATCCACCCATTGTTCCCCCTGCTCATGGTCCTTCCCATTATCCATCATGCTCCAAGTATGTTTTGAACACATTGTTTCTACTGATGGTATTAGTTATTTGTCCATGCAGCTTGTTACTTTACAGAATGAGCATGTGCCTTCTAGGGAGCTAGTTTATAGGTTGAGGAGGATGCATGTGATATTGATGTGCCTATTGCTCTGTGGAAGCGGTGACGTACATGTGTTGTGTATCCTCTTCGCAACCCATGTCTCTTTGGGGTATCTCTCAGAGAATTTCAAGAGGTTTGTCGAGGGCTTGTAACTGTAGAGATACCACGAACATATCATTAGGTAATGCAGAACACTCTATGACGTCTTACCACGGAGGATGAGATAGCCGCATTACAGTTAGATGGAGCATTGTTACAGCTTCTACAGGGGCATTTATGGTGGGATGCGAGTGGGTGTTCACAGTAAAGCACCGAGCAGATGGAAATGTTAATCGCAACAAGACGAGGCTTGTGGATCATGGTTCACCCAAACGTATGGGATGGACTATCAGGATACTTTCTCTCGTTGCTTGACACTGTTGATCATTCTCTCAGTTGTAGTGTCATTAGACTGTTGCTTATACACTCTTCATGTGAAGAATGCATTTCATTATGGTTGTTGGACATGCCAGCCATGACCGAACCATTTCTACAAAAAACAATATTATAATCATTTTATTTATATCAATAAAAGTTATTGATTTTCACTCCATGTCCGAAATTAATAAATGCATGCACTTATAAGCATGGAAGGCCGTATCCCGATATATCTGCGATATATCGGCGATATATCGGTATCGACAGGTCACCGATATATCGCCGATATGTCCGATATCGGGTATCGACATGCAAAAAAGGCGAGCTGAATCCCGATACCGGCGATATGGTGTCGGCATGGTACCGATATCGATACCGATATCGATATGTCGTTCCATGCTTATAAGGTGCCTTCGTACAATGAGGGTTATGTACCATGGCCTACAACAGTTGATTCAATGGTTGGATTATAGAGGCTAGTGTTGATATGATATCTAAGTAGTTAGATTGAGGACTCATATAGCATTGCCAAATGACTGTCAAGAGATAATCTCCAGCCCGAGAAGGAGATGACAATTCTTACTCCAAAGGCTGATATCCGACCGATCTCTTGATGCAGGTCCCATGCACAGGAATAGAGATTCAGAGGTGTCGGATATGTTAAATCAAAGCGTTGAATTAACGAGATAGAGATAGCTAAGACCTATGTCGTATGCTGTCATTATATAGGTATGCATCCTCTAACCGGATATATATGTATTACTATATGTTTGAGTATGTACATTAGGCGGACCATTAGGTTGATGACCTAATCAGGGTTCATAAACTGGCGAACTGGTGTGCATACAAGGACATATGAGTAATACGATCTCTCAAAGGGCCTGTTTGGTTGCAGGGTTGAGCAGGGTTGGGTTGGGCTGGGTTGGGATGGGTGAATAGTAATCTGTGAGGAGGAAGTACCCTTGTGAATAGTAACCAGGGTTGGGCCAACCCTGCCCAACCCTGCAACCAAACATGCCCAAAGGGAACACACATATTCACTATTGAACCAGAAGACATAAGCTCACTCATTAGATAATGGGACCAACCAAATTCCATTGATGATCATCTTGCTTTGGAAGCATGACAGGATTTGTAGGTATGATATATGTTTTTGAAAGCATATGATCGATACCAACTTCCAACGATCGAATGAGAAACTTAATGATAAAACCCTGAAGGAGACAGTCCAAAATGAGATCAGAACTTTGGGTTTAAACATGATTTTCCAATATGCAGGATGTACAGGTGGTAGGAATACTCGAGGGTGATGTGATCTTAAACGATTGTATACTATGATGCTTCTATTCTGAGTGAGTGATGAAAAATGTTTGGATTTAAGTGACTCCTCTAAGTAGACTTGATATCTGATCATTATCCAATTGTTGGACATTGATCCGAATATGATTCGAATGTGTTGGAAGAAATGAGTGAGTTGTTATATCTGACAATCCTAGACTCTCTTATATAGAGGAGAGGCCTATGGCTAAATTACATAAAGTGGAAACAGAGAAATAGAAATAAAGAAAAGATACATATAGAATATAGAAATATGTAAATATCTCTACACCCCCCCTCAAGATGAAGCATAGATGTCAATCATGCTTAGCTTGGACGAACACTTCTGGAATGATCCTCTGAGCAATGGCTTGGTAAAGATGTATGTTGTTTGCTCTCCTGAACTAACATGAGAAGTAGAAATCAAGCGCTTCTGAATCATATCTTTGGTGTAATGGCAATCTACCTCAATGTGTTTTGTCCTCTCATGGAACGCAGGGTTATTGCAGTGAACAGGGCAGCCTGATTATCACATTGTAACAGCATGGGTAGAGGAACATCTATATGCAAATCCACTAACACTGCTCGAACCCACATCATCTCTGTACTTGCTTGCGCCATAGCCGATATTCAGATTCAGCACTTGATCTCGCTACAACTGTTTGTTTCTTGCTCCTCCAAGAAACAAGAGAGCTGCCAACGAATACTACAAAACCCGAAGTAGATTTTCTATCCTTAGGACACCTGCATAGTCTGCATCAGCATACGCGGATATAGAAAGAGTTTCTCCTTTCTTGAAAAGTAGTCATGCACATGGAGAAGATTTTAGATATCTTAATATCATGTATAAAGCACCCATATGTACTTGTCGAGGCTGCTCCATGAACTGGCTCACTCGACTTACAACAAAAGCAATATCTGGTCTGGTAATTGTAACATAAAGGAGCTTTCCCACCATCTCTTTATATCTCCTCTTATCAACCTCATATGTATCATCATCATATAACTTCATGCTAGGATCCATAGGAGTATTAGAAGGTCGACACCCGATCATGCCCGTCTCAACAAGCATGTTCGTAACATATTTTCTTTGGGTCATCACAAGATCCTGCGCATTTCTAGCGAATTCCAACCCTAAGAAATACCTTAGGGTACCTAGATCCTTAGTCACAAATTGACTGTCTAGAAATTCCTTTGCCATCTTGATTCCCTGCTCATCATCTCCTGTAACAACTATGTCATCAACATAAACAATGATAACAACTGTACCTCTAGGTGTTCTTTGCATGAATAAAGAATGATCTGCATTTGACCGCTTGAACCCCTATCTGTCTTCGATCAGATCTACGAGCTTTTGAAACTATACCCTCGGACTTTGTTTAAGGCCATATATTGCCTCATGGAGTCTACAAACCTGTTGACACTCCTCCTCAATAGCAAACCCCTAAGGCTGCTGCATATAGACTTCCTCCTGTAGATCTCCATACAAGAATGCATTTTTAACATCAAGATGAAATAAGGGCCAGTCATGTACCACAACAACTGAAAGAAGAACACGGAAAGTGGAGTAACGAGCAACTGGAGAGAACGTGTCCATATAATCAACACCATATGTCTGCGTAAAACCATGGGCCACCAATCTTGCCTTGTAACGATCAAGGCTCCCATCTGCATGATGTTTAACTGTAAATACCCACTTGCAACTGACAATAGATGCGTCAGGAAGAGCAGACACCAAACTCCAGGTACCACGGGATTGCAAAGCAGTCATCTCCTCTTCCATAGCTAGTCGCCAGCGATTATCTCTCAAGGCCTCTTGGTAAGTCCGTGGAATTTCCACGGCAGATAGAGCAATTGCAAATCTCTGAAAATCTCCTGTCACGCGATGAAAAGAGACCTGGGAAGCAAGTGGGTAGGATGCACATGTACGCCTCTGCTTCTGAATGGCAATGGGTAAGTTCAGTTCCTTGGGAACCTCATCCTGCACTGATTCCTCTACAAAAACATCTCCAGACCCATTGTTAGAAACCATGTTATCAGAACAAACCTGAGGCATGCTTGATGACGAGCGATGGCCATGAGAAAAAGGTAGCCGACGGGTATAGAATTTTGGTAATGGAGGAACAACGGTCACAAGCGTCTGTACAGATGGAGGTGGTGGAAGTGGCGGTAGTGGTGGTATGACTGTTAGAGGAGACAACTGACTCGTAGGAGGAGAAGGCATGTAGATTTCAGTATCAGATTCGAAAGGAGTCAACCTGTCACCTGTAGAAGAGAAAAACATCACAGATTCAAAGAATGTGACATCGACGCTAATAAAGTATTTCCTATATAATGGATCATAACACCGATATCCCTTCTGAGTCCTGAAGTACCCCACAAACACGCATTTGACAGCCCTAGGAGAGAGCTTGTCAAGACCTGGAGCCAACTAGTGGACAAACGCGACAGAGCCAAAGACACGTGGAGTAAAAGAGAACAACTCCTTCCCAAGAAAAGCTATAGGAAAAGGCATTTTCTCACCTAAGACAGACGAGGGCATGCGGTTTACCAGATAACAGGCCGTAGGAACTGAATTACCCCAAAACGTATGTAGGGCACGACTCTGAATCAGTAGGGTCCGAGTGATGTCAAGCAGATGACGATGTTTCCTCTCTGCAACACCATTTTGTTGTAAAGTGTAAGCACATGATGTTTGATGAATTATACTACGGGAGGAAAAGAACAACGAAAGTGCACGAGTACAAAATTCCAAAGCATTGTCAGTCCTCACAATTTTCACAGAAGAAGAGAAAACACTTTGCACTTCATTGATAAACGTTTGAATCACATCTCCTGCTTCAGATTTATTCTTCAATAGAAACACCCAAGACAAACGAGAAAAATCATCAACTGCAACAAGATAAAATATGTCCCTGGTGATCAGGAACACGACTAGGACCCCAAATATCGATATGGACTAACTCAAAAAGAGAGCTAATGCTCCGACTCTGACGACTAGGAAAAGCGGACTGATGATGCTTTCTCAACTGACACGCTTCACACTGGAAGGACGATCCCGTCGAAATCTATGGCAAAACACAACACATCTTCTGAAGAGGTAGGTGGCCAAAGCGTAGATGCCATGTAGATGGAGATATTGGTCATGTGGAATGTAGTGATGTGCCTGCATAGGGAGTACGAACCAGACGATAAAAACCACCCTGCTCAGAGCCACAACCAATTACTCTGCCCGTAAGTATGTCCTCAAAAACAAGAGATGATGGGTCAAAATAGCTCGACAGTTCAAATCCTTCGTAATCTGACTAATGGATAGTAGATTCATAAAGAAGTCAGGAGCATATAACACATTCTACAGTCGCATGGAAGGCAACAAACTAATCTCCCCCTCTCCTAGGGAATGAGTCCCATCGGCTATCACCATAGTCCGCCTTGGAGGAACTTGTCTATATGCAGCAAGCTGCTCTGTCTCCACATAGGTGATGTGTCGCTCCTGAGTCCATAATCTATTCTGTAATCGTAGATCCAACAGAAGAGGTAAGAGCATAAGGACTACCCAAGGTACTCGCTGTAGCGGATGTACAGACAGAAGCAGAGGTTGCCACATCTGAATGGCCTCTTGGAGCAGTGTCAGGAGGTATGATGTTCCTCAGTCTAGCTACGATGTCACCAAATCTCTGGTCCAAAGTAGAAGGTGCAGTAGACTCAACTTGTTATTTAGAAGGATATGATCAATGATCTCTAAGAGGTCTTTATATCTGGACATGAGATTGGATCTCATTATTCAAGTCAGTATGAATGGCATATACAATCATCCTGGCCTTATCTTCAAGAATCTGAAGAATGCACATAGTTCTTGAAAGAGTTCGAGAAATGTTCCATGAGCAATTTTATGCGAGCATTGGAAAATTGGATATCACAATTAATGTGGATAGAAACATCCAGAATAATTAAATTGGATTTAATTACCATGAATAAAATTAATGTAGATAACAATATCCATAATAATCATGGATAATGTGGATATGATCGACAATATCCTAAAGAGAGCTAATTATGAATGATATTCGCAATTTATATGTTAATGTGAATTGGATTCACATTACATAATTTAATGTAAATATTCAATGGCCAATAGTATAATCGCAATTATCACAAATAATTTGAAATTATTTGGTGATTATTCAATTATTGAATTAATATAGTAGATAAATTAATTGACTTATTCCACCTTAGAGTGGATGTCCATGGGTTGTTAAACCATGGTGGATGTCTATCCTAAATATAGTATGTGGAATGAGTCTTTTAAATAATGCACTAAGCCTTCTCCCACTACAAGTAGGGTCGGCTACATGGAATCTTGCTCAAATCCATGTTGAAAGATTCGACTATTGTTTACGTTGGCCGTCGACTACCTAACACAACCACTATAAGAGTGGGATTTGAACCCTGGTCTTTTGTATGGTAGACACACGGTACTACCACTAGACCATTAAGTGGGTTCTTTTAATAAATTGGTATAAATTGGAAATTATTTTCAAATTATATCTTTGTGTTTTCTTTTGTATTTTTTGTAAATTAAAAAAAGAAACACACATCAATTTAAACCAATGATTATTGAAAGCACATGGATTGGGATCCATGGACTTTCAAAATGCTATAAAAGAGAGGGTAACCCTAACCCTCTTTACATAAGTTGTACGCAATTGATGCATAAACTAATCTCTCTCTCCACACGCCATATCTCTCTCCACACCTCTAGGTTGTCCCCCCGCCCAATTTTGGTAGAGATCGTGATCGTTGTTGTAATGTTGTCGTGATGTCGTGTTGTCGGACTGTTACTCGAGGAACTATGTTCTCTTCTGTGCATCGTGCTCGTGAAGAAGACAAGTGATTTCGTGAGACGAAATCAGGAGGTTGCTTGCTTGTATTGTAGCTTAGGATTGCGGGAAGCATGCAACTCATCATCACGCCTGCAAGTGCAATCTCATCTGATTGAGTAAGGAGGCCTCTTCCATGAGAGGACCAAGCATATCCAAGTCGATTGTCACTACAATCGTGACATGATTCAGAAGGACTATCTCCACCACCCACATCAGCTCAGGGAAACAAACAACATATGTGTTCACCAAGGCCTTAGCCATAAGGTCATTCTAGATATGTTCCAAGATGAGCATGATTGATATATATGCTCCATCTTGAGGGGGAGTGTTGAGATATTGTTTATTTTTTCGTATTTTATGTACTCTCTTTTCTTTCCGTGTCTATTATATAATTATCCCAATAGGATTCTCCTCTTATATAAGAGAACCCCAGAGCCTCATTATCAATCAGTTCATTCTTTTCTCTCTGCACATGCTATATTGCAACAATTGCTTTCATATTTCCCCCAGCCCAAGCTTAGATGCAAATTGAAGAGTGGCAGACCAAATCGAATGCTAGTCATTCTAAAAATCCCCAACCATTCCTTGGAATCCCTCATCCAACAACCACGAGCGCTCGAATCTGAAAAGTGATCGTGGTTTGATCTTGATACCTTCATCGGAATCTAAATGCGTAGGCATATAATCTGAATGTGCACGGGGTAACGTCCTTGCAACAGGCAAAAGGAATAGTTGCACTGCATCAATAGACATCAAGAATCCAACGGTGGGACTTCAAACTGAGGCTTCTCTACATAAATTGATATCCAATGATATCAATGATCATCTAACAGAAGCTCTACAACCTTACAAATCCAATATCAAGGCCACATCTCCTTACCGGTCTATCCTCCGGAGTACTCTCAAATTAAAATCACCCCATATGATCCACGGCTTCGACTAGAACCACTCACGAATGAGATGAAGATCCTTTAACAGCTCGATATTAACCGAAGTATTTGGCAGCCACACTGTTGTAAAAGTCGGCCGACTAGTCGGTCCAACTAGTCAAGTTGGGGGGTAGCCGACTCGACTAGGCCTAGTCAGCCATAACTCGATCAACCCGACTAATATGGACGACTAGTCGGTCTACTGGGTTGATTTTTACATAGAGCTTTTTTATTTTTTATTTTTTAAAGAAAGCTTATTCTAATATGCCTAATATTATAGTTAAAGTTAATTACTTCTTTTGTTTCATTATGATACTATAGAAAATGTACAAATATATACAAATATATAAGAATATATGTGTAAAAAATGATTTATATATTTAAAATATTAAAAAAAATCAAAATCAATTGATGGCCGACTGAACCCGATTAGTCGTCTAACTACCGATTAATCCTTAGTCAGTGACCGACCGAGTATCGACTATCGATTTCTGCAACCTTGATTGGCCCGTATGTGTTAAAAAGAAAGCATCTACCATCAACACTCCATTATAAAAGGGCTAAAAGCAAATGATGACCAAATAGTTCCGCCAATTCCAATGTGAATCTATCATCATTCCAGCCTAGCATGATCCCTCTTGATACACCATGGATTCAACATATCTGAATGAGAACAGAAAAGTGCTACTGCTTTCCCTCTAAACAATATCCGCCATGCGGGAGACTTTTGTTTCTTGCAACATGGCGACATCGAGTGGCAAAACCAGCATATGTGATGGAGAGGCCATAGCCCCTCCTTGATTATTATATCTCCTTAAATGTGTAAAATATAATGTTACAAGATAAAAGTTGCAAAATCATTTAATGGTCAAATGGTGGAGCAACTTAGTAACTATTTTGGATACCAGAGGTAGGGGTCGAATCTCAGCCCCCCCCCCCAATTCAAATTTCTTTTATATATTTATCCAATCAATTTTAAAAAATACTATAAGTATAATTTGATATAAAATTGTATACTAGATCATTTATCTCTCATGTTTCTATCACTCCTTGTGAATGAAATAAATTTTGTAATTTTCTTTTAACCATGATTTTTTTCAAAATTTGACATGATAATTTATACTTTTGGGGTGGATTTAGAAAGAATTAAATTATTAGATCTATCAAAATTTAAAATTCATCATTGTTGGTAATAGGTTATATCAAAATCTAACCTTAACCTTAGTAATAGATTTAAATTGTAAGTTTATAAAAATTGAAATAGGCTCATTGTAAAAATATGCTTAAGTATTTAAAAATATAATAAATTTTATATTTTTTAGCATACATGACAACCGTATATTTGGTCCCTCTATAAAATTCATAGTTCCTCCCCAAACGATATCCAACCTCAACTCCATCAAGAGATCTCGAACAACCTCTCTTCTCCAGACTCTCGAACCTCTTAAATTCCAAGTAAAAATATTCATTGGAGATTGAACTAATCCCCCTCGATTGGACGATGCCTGGATATTCCCACGATTCTTTAATGCAGCAATCCTCTATCTGCAGGGTTCTTGAAGAGTCCCCATGAGAGAAAGTGTTTTTAATTGAAGTAACTCCTAGTCGGCTAAAAGCAACATCCCCCCCGGGTGTCCTCCAGAAGACTTAGATCATCCTAAACTTCCCGCTGCACATTGAGATGATCCTCACTCCAACATGGGGTTTTGCAAGGACCTTTGTGACAATGTAGATGGAACTTCATAGTGAGGAAGGTTTACAAGTTGTTCTATTTGGAAATAGTCATCGATCCAAGGATTGCCTTATTAATTCACGGACATATGGAGGTGGAAAATCTCCTTACAGGATCATATTTTCATCTTGTTGCTAAGAAGGGATCGTCTGATGATTGGAGAACGGAGAGCCAAGTTCTTTCACAGAACATGCAGCACATGCCAGCATTGCATGACAATGGAGGAGGAAGTTGAGCATCACTTCTTTGACCGGTCTCTAATGAGGGAGGTGTGGGTGGCTTCACTTGTTGAGTCGGTGCCAACCTCTGATTGGGAAGGTTTTTCAGAGTCTTTGATTGAACTAGGACATGGGAGCAACCCTACCAAGACTTAAGTGGGGGCCATCTTATGGTCTATATGACTTGCACAGAATGGGCCTATATTATGAAGAATGAATGCACATGGATGATGTTTTAGAGAAGGTAAAAAGCCTCGGAATCTCATGGTCCTTGCAATTACATTTCTTGATAATGTGAATATATACAAGTTTTTGGATGGTCGTCTCCTCAACGTCACACCTTTTTTCTCAAATATATTTTATAAATATAACCTAAGTAAGCAAACCTTTGAAAGCATCACAAACAACCAATGGATAATTAAAATCATACATAAAATGCTTTGAAAAGCTAAAACACATCACCAATATGCCTCGACTTGCCTTGAAGTGTTCTACCTCGACTCCACCTCGGCCATCCGAGCTCACGCATCGTAGAACTGAACTGAGGTGCATGCCTCAAAGCTAATTTTCCTTACCAATATGCCTTACCTCGATGCATGCTTTTTCGTACCACGAATGGAATTAATAAAAAAAAGAGACTAAAGAAGGATTGCTAAAAAAGTAAGACAGAAAAATGAAACATAAAACAAAAGAGAAGAAATTTTGTTTACCATGCTAATTTTCTCAACTTCACCCGACAAGTATGGGAGATAAGGGAGTGCGATAGTAAATATAATATTTCAACTACTTGAGATCACAAAATAGAGAGTAGCTTGATCATCATTTTTAGCTTGTGACCCCTGGACTGAGATCTCATTTTCTAAAAGAAACGATATCTCCTTTTTGAGGTTCCTAATGAAAAACCCACTTATTAAATCCATATATGAAATAAATTCATTCTTTCATGTCCTTATATAATACACTCATATGGTGGAGGTCCTTTTTCACAGTCTTTATATAGGAGAAACCCACTCTCGTCATCTTTGTATGGGAGAGGGTCACTCTACTTTTGGTGCTTGGCATTCACTGCTGATATTTTGAATGGACATCCACTATTACTACTTGGGATCATCTAATACTTATATTACATATCAACTTACTGTAAAAGATCAGCTCTATCTCATGTATTCGAATTTATCATCTTCACCAAACATCCACTTTACGAACAAGTCACTTCTCGGTATTATCTATGTGGGTCTCCTCTTAACATTGATTAAACCAAGCATAAGGCTCCTCTCATTGTTGATTGTTTTCTTTAGTAACAAGTTGCAATTTTTTCAACTCCAGCTTAAAAGAAAGTGCTAGAATGGATATTTAGATGGATAATTGGATCTCCAGTATCCAATTATATTGTTCTCATATTTACTCCAACATTGTTTAAAACTCGGGTATTTTGACAGGACTATATAAAAGCCCCACATAAGTTGTATCTCTTGAATTGAAAAGTTTATTATGGAATTTGCCCAGAGTGTCCCTTCTCTCATAAAATAGGATGGTCAACCTGACTAGAGCCAAGTAAATATTTTGTTCTTATTGGTGATGTTGCGCATTGTATTTCACATTTTGCAATAATTACCAGTAAAATATGGAACCAATGTTTTTTCATGGCTCCAATCACATGCTGAAAGCTAGCATGAGAAGACGATAAAGCAATGACCACAATCATCATGTCTTGTATAGCTGACTTTGTAAGATTTTCTATAAGATGATTGCAAACAGGTAGAATGAACAGAAAAAATGTAAATTTTCTGCAGTATATCATGATAGAAATCAACTTTAGATTTCTCTCTTTCTTTTTTCGAAGCTCAACTTCAGGTAAACTATGAAGAAGTAAGGTTACAAAACAAGGTGGGTTAGGATTCTTACAGCAGGATTATAAATGTCAATCTCTTCGTGAGCACAATTGAGATCACCCGTCAAGATAACAGGTTTTAACTTCTCTAAATCCTGCTTATAAACAACAGGGACAATAATAAAAAAGGTCAAAATAAGGTTACAGTCCTACTTGCCAAACACTAATTCAATTGCAACATGACAAAAAAGTGTACAGCACAAAAGCTACGTTTCTTAAACTCGTTAGATGAGCACAGGGTTTTACATTGTTCTAAGATGAAGAAACAGATGCTATAATCTAAGTTTAGCCTTAAATAGGTCAAAAACAAGTAAACAAAGGTACCTTATAATGCTTTCTAAATCATACACTTCGCTAAATTTACTCCAGATTCAGCTGGCATAATTATGTCTTCAAATGTACTACATGACATTCAAGATAGACGCAAACCTTGAATTAACAAGGCGTTGAGCCATGCCAATATTCTTGATTTTAAAAATAGCCATTGCATGTAATCATAAACAAATAATATATTGAGAGAAGAAAAATAAGCAAAATGACTTAACACGTGAAAAATGAGTTGTGTCTCATGTAGATGAAAAAAAATGGAGGGTCGAGAAGATAGTAGAAGGCTGGGAAAAGAAGGGGAAAAGTTGATAGGATGGTGATCTAAAGAGATGAGAAGAGGTATTGAAGGAGCGGGAGGGAGAGAAAGAGCGACATGAGAAGGTTAGAAATAGATGTAGTAGGAGAGAAAAAGAAAGGACAAGGATGACGGAGAGACATTGGAGAAATGGGGGAGAGAGAAAGAGAGACGGGGAAGAGATGGAGAGCAAGGAAGAGAAAAGGAGATCTTTGATTATAAAGAAAAGGGAGATAGAGAGAGAGAACATTTCATATGAGGGAGAGTAAGGATGAGGAAGAAATAGACGAGATGGAATGGTAAGGATGTAGAGAGAAAAGTGGGAGATAAATAGGAGAAAGAACCTTTGGGAGATAAATAGGAGAAAGAACCTTTCTTTCATTAAAATGGTTTTCTTCTTCTTGCTTGTTCCATTCAATTAGCCAAAGGCCCTATTTATAGATGGACCATACAACATCAAAGCAAATACAATATATTCTAGAATATTCTATACCTAACATCAATGCAAATACAATATATTCTAGAATATTCTATACCTAAGAAGAAAAAAGAAGAGGAAGAAAGTTCTAGAGATTCTTAGCCTAGAGGACTAGGAAGAGGAATATAGATCCTTGACTCCTCTTAGAATATAAATAAACTATAAATTTCAACAAGACACCTTATATTAATGTTTTGCAAACTAGTCCAAAATCAAGATTATTCTAATGGTCTATGTTAGAAATCAAGAATGTGGAAGCGTAATATGAAAGTGTTGGGAAAAATAAGTGAGATGTTTATTCCAGAAACCCTAGGCTCTCTTATAATGAGGAGAGACTTATCGGTAAATTACATAAGATAAAGAAATAAAATAACCAGAAAGATAAATAGGAATATAGAAATATCTCAACACTCTCTCTTAAGATGGAGCATAGATGTCAATCATGTTGAGCTTAGACGAACATCTGAAATGGTCCCCTGAGTAATGCCTTGGTAAAGATATTTGTTGTTTGCTCTCCTGAACTAACATGAGAGGAAGAAATCAGACCCTTCTAGATCATATAGTCTACCTCAATATATTTCGTTCTCACATGGAATACGGGGTTGTTGGTAATGAAAAGAGCAGCCTGATTGTCACATTGGAGGTGCATGGGAAGAGGCACCACTATAGTCAAGTCAGTAAGAACAGATTTGACCCACATCATCTCTGTGCTAGTCTGCGTCATAGCCATGTATTCTGACTCAACACTAGATCTGGCAACCACAGTCTGCTTCTTGCTCTTCCATGAAACCAGGGAAATCCCTATAAACACAGCAAAGCCTAAGGTAGACTTTCTATCCTTTGGACATCTAGCATAGTCTGCATCTACACATGATGTAACTAAGGGAGATGTGCCCCTGCTGAAAAGAAGTCATGTACCAGGTGAAGCCTTCAGCTATCACTGAATCGTATGGATTGCATCCATATGTGCATGTCTGGGTTGCTCCATAAACTGACTCACTTTGCTCGCAGCAAAGGATATGTCGGGTCTAGTAATAGTCACATATAGTATCTTGCCAACAAGCTCCATGTACCTCCTCTTGTTGACCTCCCTAGTATCATCATCACACAGCTTCATGCTCGAGTCAATAGGAGTAGTGGTAGGTCTGCAATCTGCCATACCTGTCTCTGAAAGATCTGTAACATACTTCCTCTCGGTCATCACAAGACCTCGTTGGTTCCTGACAAACTCCAGCCCAAGGAAGTAGCGTAAATGTCCAACGTGCTTGGTCACAAACTGTTGACCTAGGAAGTCCTTGGCACCCTGAATGCCCTGCTTGTCATTCCTTGTAACAATAATGTCATCAACGGACACAAGCATGACAATAGTACCTCTCTGGGTCTTATGCACAAACAAGAAGTGATTCGGCAGTCGATCGCACAAATCCCTGCTACTCTATCAAGTCCGAGAGCTTCTGTAACCATGCTCTTAAACTCTGCTTAAGGCCATAAATAACCTTCTGTAGCATGTAAACCTTTTGGCATTCCCCCTCAGCAGCAAACCCAGGTGGTTGTTGCATATAGACCTCTTCAAGTAGATTACCATAGAGGAAGGCATTCTTCATATCAAGCTGGTACAGGGGTCAATCTCGTGTCGCAACAACGGAAAGGAAGAACAAGGTGAAACTAATGATGCTTTCCCAACTGACAAGCCTCGCACTGAAAGGAAGAACAAGGTGAGATCAGCGGCAGCATATGACACATCTTCTGAAGAGGGAGATGACCAAACCGAAGGTGCCAAGTGACGGGTAGACGGATCCAGACGAATGAGAAGATATGCATGCATAGGGAGTTCAAACTAGGCGATAAAGACCACCCTGCTCACGACCACACCTAATCACTTTGCACGTAAGAATGTCCTGAAAATCAAGAGACGATGGGCAAAAAATAGCTCAGCAGTGCAAATCCTTTGTAATCTGATTAATAGAAAGCAAATTCATAGAGAAATCTGTAGTATGTAGCACATTCTGCAAATGCATCGAAGGTGTCAAAGTGATCTCCTTCTACCCTATGATTAATAAAATGAGTCCCATCAGTTATCGCAATTGTTCTTCCCGATGGAACATATTTATAAGACGTAAGCTAATGTTTGTTTCCACGTAGATTATGTGTCGCGCCAGAGTCCATAATCCACTCTGTAATGTCAAATTCACAACAGGACGTAAAAGCATAAGTACGTAATGTGCTAGCTCTAGCAAAAGTACTAGCAGAAGTTGAGGCTGCCACATCTGAATGATCTCCTAAAGATGGTGAAGCGGAAGGAGGTATAATATCCCTCAGTCTGGCCACGAAGTGATCAAACCTCTGATCTAAAGTAGAAGCAGCAGGAGATTAAATCTGCTCTGTAATGTGTGCTGATGTTGGGAAACCATGCTCAGAATAGCATGTCTCCTTGATATGACCTGGGCGATGACAGAAAGTGTAGGGCTAATGAGTGCGACCTCCTCTACCACGAGGCATGTGTCCGCGAAAGGTAAAAGGGCCTCCTCTTCCTCGAGAAGCAGCCATGGCCGAGGAAGTCTGACTAGAGGCTGTGGATGGAATAGTAATCATGTTGAGCATGTGGAACGCTTCATCCATGGGGGAATAGTGGCATCCGCTAGAATCTGAGAGCGAGCAGCAACATACTAAGGGTCAAGGGCTGCTAGGAATACCTCAACCATGGTAGCATTTCTATATGTCTTCTGATGCCCTAGAATCGTCGTTAGAGACATGAAACTGTGGAGCTTCTCAAACATCCCACGCAAGGATGTATATAGTGAATGCAGAGGACGTCTGTTATGTTTGATAGTGAATATGTCATGCTGGAGTTGGAGGATCTTTGTCTCGTTCCTCGCTTGAGAATATGTTGTTGCGATGATATCCCACATCGCCTTAATAGTAGACTGATGTAACACGTCATTGGCTATCTCAATCGTCAATGTACCAGAGAGCCAAACTTTGGCATAAGCGTCGTCCGCCTCCCACGAGCCATTTACCCAGTCTTCTCCACCGGCTCATCCTCGGTAAGAATATGATTCTAACGATTTGACTTCATCAGGCTAATGAACTGCATAGCCCAGAGCTCATAATTTGTCCCGTCCATTTGACAATAGGCGTTGGACCTCTGAATGCGCCTGGCGGGTACATTGACTTTGTTCTCAGATATATTGTCAGATGTAGAAGCCTGGGGCTTTGTAAACTAAGAACCAATGTCTACACAAACATACGTGGATTTGAATGCATATGTAGACTTATGCACCCAAATTCATCAAATAAACTGAAACGAAAAATGAATGGCTAAAAGATAAGCCGCGTACAAATGCGTTGCACGCAGAGGTGCAGAACTGCACACGTGGGACTACTGGTCACGCGAGACACCTCACAAGAAGGCGTGGTGCGGCGCATAGGGCTACGTGGGGCAGCGTGTAAGGCAACGTGGGGCAGCGCGCAGGGCTGCATGAGGCGGGGCGGTGTGCAGGGCTATGAGGGGCGGTGCACAGGATTGCGTAGGGCGGTGCTATTTGGCGCGTAGGGACGTGTAGGGTCGCGAGTGGCTGCACGGGGTTGCGTTGGTACGGGTAAGTGCAGAGGTGGGGGCATGGGGATGGAGTTAGGGTTAGAGTTTCAGTACAAGAACTCCGATCTAGGACCGCCGCTCTGATACCATGTTGGGAAAAATAAGAGAGATGTTTATTCTTGAAACCCTAGGCTCTCTTATATGGAGGAGAGTCCTATGGGTAAATTACACAAGATAGACATAAAGAAATAAAATAACCAGAAAGATACATGGGAATGCAGAAATATCTCAACAGAAAGAAATAGAATAAACATGGAGAACATCGGGATTTTATGTGGAACCCTAATCCGTGAGGAGCCGGATAAAACCACAAGAGAACGCCTCAAAGGCTTGTGTTTTCTC
Organism: Ottelia alismoides; assembly: GCA_037367405.1. Classification (NCBI taxonomy): domain Eukaryota; kingdom Viridiplantae; phylum Streptophyta; class Magnoliopsida; order Alismatales; family Hydrocharitaceae; genus Ottelia; species Ottelia alismoides. The sequence goes on along the minus strand of JAZKJV010010039.1, from coordinate 3,363 downwards.
TTCACTTTTCTCATCTGATACAGTGAGTGTGGGGCTTCTTATATAGCTTCCACTGAGTCTCCAAGTCTCACAGATAATAGATGTGGGACTAAACCACTGAATGTGGTAATTGGACCCTGGAGGATCCAATTACCCATTACTACATATGGCACATATACTCCAACACTCCCCCTCAAACAAGATCATGCAATGCTCAGCTTGGACAAATAGAAAGAAATCTCAAACTCATAATACAAGGCACTACAAACAATATCAACTCCATGCATACTTTACTTTTGGTTGATGTTGAAGATGTTGCTTCTCATGATGTGCTAGTGAGGAGGAACTAAAGGGCTGAAGTGTGAGTTGAAATGGGTCTCCTCATCGAAAAACATATGCCTTACATTGCGTCTGTCAGAGTCACTAAAACTGGAATGAGTCTCCACCTGGATAACTCTGACCTGCAACTACTCCAACTCTTTGAAGGGTCGAACTGAAAAATACCGTGGAAACATCCTCGTCAGATTCCACGATCGCTTGACAATGGTGTTTGAAAGTCTCCTCGTTAGAGAACTGGGTCTCTCCCATGCAGCATTCTCGGATATAATGAACAGGATTTTCCGTCCATACTTGGACAAATTTGTGGTTGTGTTTATTGATAATGTGATGATATATTCTCGAAATGAATGGGATCAGGCAAATGATCTGAACATAGTTCTGGATATACTGCGAGAACCCCAGTTGTATGCCAAGCTGAGCAAGTGTGAGTTTTGGTTATCCTAAGTCTCATTCCTTGGGCATGTCATTGAGCAGGTATCGTAGTTGATCTTGCTAAGATTGAAGCAGTTATGTCTGGGGAAGCCCAAGATGGTCACTCAGATTCATAGTTTCCTTGGACTAGCGGGCTATTACAGATGCTTCGTCAGTGGTTTTTCTCGCATGAGTCATCCCAAATAAATGGGAGTTCCATTTATTTGGGACGATTCATGCGAGCAGTCTTTCTAGACATTGAATGAAAAATTGACTATTGCGCGCATTCTTACACTTCCTTCAGGCACTCAAGATCATGCAGTATATGCATATGCTTCAGGAGAAGGCTTAGAAGCGGTGCAGATGCAACGAGGTTACGTGATTGTTTACTCATCACGTCCGTTGAGGCCGCATGAGCGGAATTACCCCACCCATGACTTAGAGTTGTCAACAGTTGTCTTCACTTTGAAGATCTTCGTCACTATCTCTATGAGATGAACTTTGAGATTTTCACAAAACACAAGAGTCTGAAATACATCTTTGATCAAAAGGAGCTGAACTTGATACAACGTAAGTGGCTTGTGCTACTGAAGGATTACAACGGCACGATCTCTTACCACCCAGTAAGGGAAACGTAGTGGCAGAAACACTGAGTAGGAGGGCTCATGTAGAGGGTACGGCAAGCTGGTTATACACATGGGATATGCTCGCAACTTTGACCGATTGGCACCCTCATGAGAGTGCATCCATATCTACTGTCGTGCCTCCACGATTCAGCAGTTTGTGGAACCGCATAGTAGAAGGCCAAAAGTCAGATCCTTGGATCAAAGACAGATACTAGCAGACCATCAAGGATAAATGTGATGATTTTGTAGTAGCAGAATCCATTTTGTGGAAAGTTGGTCAGGTCGTTGTGCCCGATGATGAGCAATTACACAGAGACATTCTTGATGAGGCATACAGTACACGATTGTCTAATCATCATGGAAACACAAAGATTTATAGAGAAATGTGCCAACATTTCTGGTAAGACGAGATGAAGCGCGATGTGGCACACCATGTTAGTAGATGATTGATATGTCATAGAGTCAATGCTGAGAATAACAGACTAGCATGGTTATTGCAGTCTCTCTTAATTCCTGAGTTGAAGTGGGAGTGTATCTCTATGGATTTTGTCACTGGACTGCCGAAGACACCATGTGGCCTTGATGTTATTTAGGTCGTGGTTGACAGGTTGACCAAGTCGGTAAATTTCATACATGTCAGCATGACCTACACTCTATCCAGATTGGTCAGATTATATGTGCAGAACATTATCAAGCTTCATGGTATATCGTGTAAGGTAACGTCTAACAGAAACTCGAGGTTCACATCGTATTCATGTCAGCAATATAGATAGAACTGAAGATGAGTTCTCCATACCATTCGCAGACCAACAAACAGATCGAGCGCACCATTCAGACACTTGAGGATTTGCTACATGCATGTACTCTAGAATGGAAAGTCTATTGGAAGGACCACCTACTGTTGGCAAAATTCACGTACAATAACAGTCATCATTCCAGTATCGGCATGGCACCATTCGAAGCCCTATATGGGCGAAGATGCCTCACACTTCTCAATTGGTGTAAGGTAGGTGATCATGCTCTTTACTCTGTAGATCTCTTGGAGGAGATTGCGAGGGTTGTTGATCTTGTGAGATAGAAGCTTATGATAGCACAGAACCGCAAAAACAGCTATGCAGACCGTCAGAGAAGATATTTGGAGTTTTAGGTAATGTGATCATCTTCTCTTCATCCATTTTCAAAAATGACTTATCACTATTCAACCTAATCTTTCATACTAATGAAATTCATATAAATACAGGTGAGAGATTGGGTGTTCCTACGAGTATCTCCCCACGTAAGGAGTACAGAGATTTGGTGTTCGTAGCAAGTTGGCGCCACGATATGTTGGACCATTGGAGATCATTGTTCGTGTAGGAAAGGTGGCCTATCAAATAGTCCTTCTCCCACACATATCATCCATTCATGATGTTTTCTACATATCCAACCTGAAGAAGTACGTGTACAACCTTCGACATGTCATCAGCTACGAGAATCTTGACATGGAGCCCGACTTGACATACAATGTGAGGCCACTACTGATACTTGATAGTGCTGTGAAGAAACTTCGCAGCAAAGCGATCCCCCTCGTCAAGGAATTATGGCACCGACATGGTGTAGAAGAGGTGACATGGAAGACTGAAGCAGACATGCGAACATGATACCTGTAGCTCTTTTCAAGTAATCATCAAAACAAGACCATTAATTATATATATATAGATTGAAAGAATATGGTTTGTTTTTTATCCATTAAGGTTTTTATGGGTTCCTCGTCGCTTGAGTTTTTTGTTATTGTTTCTCGAGTAGGTCCTGGCGAAGAAAAGATCATTGTCAGATGGAGTTAAGTTGCGGTTATTGTTCCAACAGAAGGTGCTAGCAAGGAAGATATTAAATCCTGGAAATTTTCAATTGTCAATCATCAATCATTAATCATCAATATTTAATAAGATTCATCATCACATATGATATCTCACAACAATAAAAAGAAACAAAGGATCGTGGTACGGAAATCTTCTACACCAGAAGGAGA
>JAZKJV010010038.1:0-97113 GCA_037367405.1 Ottelia alismoides | reverse complement strand
CCTCGGCTGACACACGCGGCCCTCCGCGCCGACCTCCGCCGCTGCCTGGACTCTCCGCCCGCGAGGTCCCTCCGCCCCGAGCTCTACCGTGCTGCACCACCTCGGCCAGGAGCGGCCCGCCTCCTCCGCCTCTCGCTCGCGCTCCGCCATCCTCGCGCGGGGGTGCCGCCCGACACCTCCTGCTCCGTCGCCCGCGCCTCGCGCCGTGTGTCGGCCGAGGTGCGGCTCCATCTCCTCCGGCCGCCGCCTCACCTTCGCCGCCCCCGCGGCGCCAGCGCCTCGCGCGGCGCGCTTCGGCAGCCCCGCCATCCATCACCATGCCCAGCCACCGTCGGATCAGGGGCTCAACCCCTTGATCCAACGGCTCCAGGCCTGCCACGTCCCCCACCCCCGAGCCTCGGTACCGAGCCTCCACCTCGGGGCTCCCGAACCACCGCACCTCATCCGAGCCGGAGGTTCTCCACCCGAGCCTCAGGTCCGGATCCGTTCCTCGGCTTCGGTATCGAGCCTCCACCTCGGGGCTCCCGAACCTCTAGGCTCGCTACCCGAGCCTCCTGCCCCGACACCCGAGCCTCTGGCGCACGTGCGTAGCACGTGCGCAGTGGGAAAATTGCAGAACGCCCCCTGGCTTTTCCCGAATTTGCAGAAACACCCTCGTCAGGGGTTAAATTTCAGAAAATCCCCCAAGTTTTTGATAATTAAAGATAAGTCCTTCCAGGGACCTCTTTGCAAAGAAATATTTATTTTATTTACATTTTAGTCCCTGAAATTTCATTTTGTCATATCTTCTCCATCTGGACTCCAATTTTAGCGTATAATATGTCGTTTTGAAGCTCTTTTCATGCTCTACCATTTATCATAGTTTGTGAACAGATCTGAGGTGGTATACTATCTATTATTCTTCAATGATCTAATTTGACATGCAGGCTCAATTTTGACGTACATGCGCCACATATTTCTTGAGAAGCTATTGATAAATCTTTTGTAGGAGTTCGGATAAGGATTTTACTTTGATTAAATCATTGAAATTACTGTTGTCACAGGAGATTAATTTACATTTATTCCTCTGAGATTTTTGTTGATTATTTGAGGAACTGAATCGAAGATATTTGGAGGCCGGATACTCTGCTTCAATATTCTGAATACTAGTTGATTATTAACCTGAAGCAATGAGTTATGATCAATCCATTTTGATTTGTGGTTAATTTTGCGGAGAGAAAGATCATATTATTTGAGGAGTTAATTTGTTTAAAAATCACAAATCCTGGGCATAGTTCTCTCAATTTATTTTCCTTGCATCATATTCGCATCTTCATCACTGCATTGTATATTTTCTCAACACAGAAATTAACCGAGCAGTAATCAATTATTAAATTTGATTTAAGACCGCGCAACTAAAAATCACCGTTCCCTGAGTTCGACCTTGGTAAACTTGCCAAGTAAAATATTCCACAACATTCAAAGCTTGTGGTATTTTGACGATCGAAATTCACTTCCTATACTACAATTACCAATTATTAAAGAGGTGGATTTCGCGTTCATCAGCAGTGAAGTGGATCTTGAGATACTTGAGAGGAACCTCAAGTATGTGTCTTGTGTTTGGAAGGTCAGATCACAAACTATGTGGCTACACTGATGCAGATATGACAGGTGACATGGACCAGAGAAAGTCTACCTCAGGGTACATTTTCACATTTGCAGGGTGAGCCATATCATGGCAATCCAAACTACAGAAATGTGTTGCTCTTTCGACTACCGAAGCAGAATACATTGCAGCAGCAGAGGCTGGGAAAGAAGTGTTGTGGCTACAACGTTTTTTTGGTGAGTTTGGATTGAATGACAGTGAGCCGGTTGTGTTTTGTGATAGCCAGAGCGCTATAGACTTGAGCAAGAGTACCGTGCACCATGATCGTACAAAACACATTGACGTGAGATACCATTGGCTGAGGGATGCAATTGATCAGAAACAGCTCATGTGAAGAAGATACACACAGATGAGAACCCTTCAGACATGTTGACTAAGGTAGTCACTCGTGACAAGCTTCAGCTCCGTAGAGAGATGAGCGGTGTCACTTCTACTTGATCTCCATCACTGGGCCACACCTCCCCCATTGAGGCTGGAGGGGGAGGTTGTTGGGTTTACTACTATCCAGTACCAACTTGAGGGGCCTCTTTGATATTTTCCCATCAAGTGGGGAGCCCCATTTGCTAGCCCCGATTCCAGAAAAGGGATTGGAGAGTCCCATTCGTTCCCAACCCTATTCCCATTCCGTGAGAATGGATGAACCCCCCATCCCCCCCATTCCAGTGACCGGCAGCAAGGTTTCTTTGGAAATCCATCTTTCTCCGTCTTCCTCCACGTGTGCGGGAGAGTGAGAGAGAAGCCGAGCGTCCGTGCTCGAGGGCAGCAGCAACTGGGACTTTTGGGAGCTGTGGTTTGGGTTTGGAGAGCGGAGTCGTTGGAGCGAGCTCGAGATGAGCAGCCATTGGAGGTCGTTGAGAACGGCCTCAAGAAGCCGAGCCATCACATTTGGAACTCCATCCGGGAGCCCACAAGGGAAGCCACCTTATCTTCTTGGATTTGAGCATGTTGTTTGGTATTTTAGATACTTAGGGTAGTTAACTACTAGTAGAAGAACTACCTATTATGCTTGTGGCTTGTACCTCGATTTTGTGGGCAATAAAATCGGGAAGAACATTGGCTCGGTTTGACCGTAGTGGATTGGTTTACAGTCTTGCCACATGGTTTTTCCCTTGCTCACATCGAGTAAGGGTTTCCACGTAAAAATCCTTGTCTCGTGTGGCTGCTTGTTGTGCTTGCTTGTGATTGTTTTATCATTGTTGCTATTGAGTTCCCGTGTGGGGAACATATATTGTTGTAGAGCCATCTTTGCTGCAGGACAGAATTATGGGATACTCCTCATGGTTGTGCATACCCCCAACAGCTCGATCAATCGAGCAGCTCCCACAGTTACAACAGACACAACATCACAACAGAGGATCCGCTCTGTAATTTTTGGGGGGTGGATATTCCGTCGTTAGAGTCCATCATCTGAGTTCTTAAAGGATATTCCGTCGTTAGCCTGGCCTAAAGAAACCCTCCATTCCGAAGCGTCCTATAACACATTTAATTTTCAATCATCTTTATAATTTTCAAAAAAGAGGGAACCCGTGATATTGAAAATTATAGACTGATTAGCCTAATAAATGTTCCCATGTGGATCGCCTATAAGATCCTAGCAAACAAATGAGGTACACAATTTAAAAATTATATCTCCCCTCTCAATATACTTTTCTCAGTGATTTCCTCGTTATTACATCAGAAATCCTCGTTAAGCGATGACTAGAGCTGTTAAGGCCGAGTTCAAAAAACATTTGATACATTGAGTAGAGACCTCACTAAGAGATGACTAGAACGATTAAGAAGGACAAGGTTGTTTAATTATTGATGTCAAGCATCTAAAAACAACGGAAGTATCACTAAACATTCATGCATTGGAGTTCGTCAAAGAAACGCCCTCTTCACCTATTGTTCGTAAACACCGTAAACAAATTGGATTGTGTCAAACTTATTTTAGGCTTCGATCTTTCGAACCTAGACTTGGAAATTACTAATGTCTAGTTCGCAGATATATATAACCTTCTAATCTCCCTGGAATACTCAATTTTTGGGATAATTAGGAATTTTAACATGGCTCTTCAACCTTTGCTGCTGATTTTAGGCCTCCATATAGATAAAGACAAATTCTCGATAGATGCCACAATAAAGGTTGGGGTATACCAAACCTAGAAGCCTTTAACAGTTGAATGCTTTCTAAATCGATAGTTTGTATCTATAAGAAACACTCAAGATTCCAGCTAACATTATAAGGGCATCATATCACGAAGGCAGAAGCATTCACCTTTTTCTAAGAAAAAAACAGGCATATACATTCCACTTCGAAGCGAAAGTAACAAATCTGGTTTAAACTTCTAACGCTCGATTAAAGTAGGATAAAATAATTAGGGAGGCATCCTATAAACTTGCACTTGAGGGTGGAAATTCATCAATCGGGCTAGACAGGCTAAATAGGGATACATCCTAATTAACGGACTCGCATCTCCAGATTATCCATTTGTGATCGGACGGCTCTGCCAGTTGCAGAATGATACTTTCTACCTCTCCCATGCATGTATATTGAACTTAGACGCAACCAAATCAACTAGATACCTTATAACAAACTGATCACATAATTATTAAATATCTTCTTTATTTATGGGAAGTGGCACATTACAGAGATTTTTATGGCAAAAAAACATACTACAAGTATCGGGGTATCATCAGTACAATCTTATTTTAGATGGAGAATATAGGTATGAGTGTATTTTGAAACGTGCTTATAAGTAATGGATTCTCATGGCTATGGGTATCCTCCCCTTCCGTATCCAGAACCATAACCAGAGCCTGAACCAGAACCGTGGCCGCTGCCTCCGCCACCACCTCCTCCTCCACCTCCGCCACCACGTCCACTTCCCGATCCGTATCCAGAGCCAGATCCGTACCCGCTCCCGGAACCACCATAACCACCTCCTTGTCCGCCACCGCCACCACCTCCGCTACCATATCCCCCATTTCCGCCTCCTGCACCGTAACCGGATCCGTACCCGCTCCCGGACCCACCGTAGCCGCCTCCTTGTCCGCCACCGCCGCCGCCTCCGCTTCCGTATCCCCCATTTCCGCCTCCTGCACCGTAGCCGGATCCGTATCCGGAACCCGATCCGGACCCTCCGCCACCGCCTTGTCCGCCGCCACCACCTCCTCCACTCCCATACCCTCCGTTTCCTCCACCGTACCCGGAGCCGGAACCTGAACCGTAACCGGAGCCTCCTCCTCCACGTCCGCCTCCACCGCCGCCTCCTCCACCACTGCCGTAGCCTCCGGCCCCGGAGCCGTAGCCGGAGCCATAGCCAGATCCGTAGCCGGAACCCCCTCCGCCCTGGCCACCTCCACCACCACCGCCCCCTCCGCTGCCGTACTGGGTGAGGACCCGAGTAGCAGATGTGATGCCCACGTAGAGCAGAACGACGAGAGCGACTCCGGCAATCTTAGAGGATCGACCCATGCTGTTATCTATTCTCTATGGATTGATGTGCTGAGAGTGGGGATATGCGGGGGTATTTATAGTGTCTATTAGCGAGAGTAGTGCTCCATTGGATGACCTCTCTTCCATGCACTCGTTTGTTTTGTTTGGAAATGTAAGCAAAATGTAGTGTATTAGTCTCAATCACAAGCCACCAAATTTGACCACGTCAACATCTGAACACGGTGAATCGGCGATGGCTCGTTCTTTAATGTAAATTAATATTTGGATTTGCTTGCACAAAGCCATGACTGCCATATCTTTCGAACTAGAGATGTCTACTGGCTCGGAGCACCGACGATTATTACCAAGACAAATCAGCATATTAAAGTGGAGTTATTATATAATTACTTGAAATCATAGTAAGCATATGACGAATTTGTTTTAAAAAATTACAAAAACAAGGCAATATGAGAGAGACATAACCGAAAAGAGAAGTAAGAATCGCTCTTCTGGAGCCATCCTTTCCCTTGAGGTCTTTGAATTCACACCATTGGTCTTCGAGCAAGCTCTGATATGTTTGCCGGAAAACGAAATGCCATGTTACAGACTATAGTCAAGATAAGAGTCCGACTTAGGTTGGTTTTATGCATCGAATAGATACGGTTCCCACAAGAGAAAGTCAGTAGCAAAGCCATTATAAGAATATCTTACCTAATTAGACTGAGAAGTAGCAAAGTTGTTATAAGGATGCGTATATTGTCTACTGATGAATCCATGATTCATCGTTTTTATTCTTTTATTTTAGCTTAATTTACTTAGTCAAACACCTGTAAATACCTATTAATTTCATGAAATTATCATTTTGCATGCATTTGTTAAATATGCATTTTTACCACTTTTTATACTCAAATAAAAGAATAAAGAATAAAAGAAAATAAAAATAAAAATAAAAATAAAAGATGTATTTATGAAATAAATGCAGACTGACCCGAACCCCCGAGAGAAGGTCAAGACTTGACCTGATCGACCAGGAATAAAGTAAGGAGAGATAGGGTCGTCAATTCAAAAATCCAAAAGTAATTTATAAATATTTTTCCTTGTATATTTGTACAAAACTTACACTATTTTATTTGTATATAAATTGACCTCAAATTATTTTTTTTCTAAACAAAAGTTGTAAATAAAAATATTTTGCAAAATAAAATATTGTACAGATTACAAATAATCATACTCAAAAAGCCGCAAAGTGATAATTGAAAGATTAATTTCGGCTCCATACGTGCTCAGATTAAATCAAACTCACTCCATCGTACTCTAAATTAAATTATCTTTCAAATGGTTGTGGTTTCATAATTTTTTGAGTTATGGTTGAAAAGTCGATTTTCTAGGTGATTTTTGCAGTTTCACCACTTACTTATTATATATATATATATACTTGTTCATATTTATTTTTATATATAATTTACATAATTGTAAATATTTTCTTCATTATTAAAAATAAATAAAAAATCAAATAATCAAAAAAAATAAAAAATTATTTAAAAATAATTTTCTTATTTGTACATGTATATATTGTACAATATGTATATAATATTTGTATACAACTAATTTCCTTATATAAAAATCACCAAAAAGATTTAATATTTAACATTAATTAATTTAATTAATTTATTACAAAAATTGGATTTAATTATTTAATTTATTCATTTATTTGATTTGAAAACTTTCCTTGTATATAAAGATTTGATTTTATGCTTTAAATAGCCACCATTAAGGTGGCTAATTATTTTTTGTAAATTATTTATTTTAATTCTTTTTTAATTCTGAATTTCATTTTAATTAATTGATTGATTGGTTTATTTAATTTATTTTATTAACTACTAATTACATTATTTTTTTGTACATACTTTCCTTTTTGAATTTTCTTCTTCTTTTTATTGAGCTCCTCCTCCCTCTTTCACAATTTGATCAATCTTTGGTGGAGAGGAGCTCGATCTTCAAGAGCTTCTTGTCGTAGAAGGGTGCCCAGCCTCCAAATCGTCCGGTGACAGCGAGTGTGCCCTCGTCGAGGCCATCATGACGTATCCGATCCCCAGGTGAGATCCAATTTCATTTTTCATTGTTTCTACTAGATAAATTTTAGATTTAATTTTTGTGTCAATGTCATGATTAATTTTTAGATCTTAATTCCCCAAAAATATCCATATCACATTTGTCATTGAATCCGATTTTTCATCTCACATCCCGATCTCTACACGTTCTCATTCTATCTCGCACAACCTGTCACCTCCGACTACACACAGTGGTCGGAGATCCGGATCTGTCTCCCGCTTCGCCAAGATCTACAACCGTTCATGCATCCTATTTTATTTATAAATAAAATAAATAAAAAACACATAGTTATTTTTATTTCTAACATTTGTTTTACAGGAAAATAAAAAAATAAAATAAAAAATATTAACAAAATTATGTTTATCGTTTCTGTTTTAAAAAATTATTTTTTTGATTTATTTATGTTTACATATAAAAAATAAAATAGCCGCACGACATAGCGGCTGCGCCCAGCGGATCCACCATCACCGCCGCGCCCCCCATGCTGACTGCTTGGGAGCCATCCGCGACACCTCAAAGTCGTAGCCCTCACGATCAACCGCCAGCATCCCCGCTTGCGGGCCACACCACGCGAGGCGGCGCCCTCTACCGCTACTGCCCAGATCCTTCTCCTACCTCTAGCCACGCGTCTCCATGCGCCCCCGCCCGCTGTCTCTACCCAGCGGCCGCGGCGCACCGCCGCCCCCCTCCGACCTCCGCACTTGCTTCAACGTCGGCAACCATCGCCACCACCGCGCGTCACCGCGCACCTCCACCACGCGGAACCTTGCGGGCTCCTCTGCCATCAGCGACTCTCCACCACCAAGAACCACCGCAGCCGCGAGCACCGCCCGCACAAGCCGTCGATCCGAAGAACCCCGCTGCGAGAGCGCCTCCACCACCGGCGAGCCAACTACGGCACCCACCACGCTTCTGCCAGCATAGGGAAGAAGAGGCGGCGACGGCAACCCACATCTCCTGTTTTAGGGCAAGAAGAAATGGAAGAATGAAGAAGCCCCACAAATAAAATGTAATATATTTTGGATAAATATCAAAGACATCCTCCGAAGTTGTTGAATTTGTTAGAAGACCCCTGCTAGGGAGAGTCACGTGTGGTGCACGCATTCATTGGGTAAATTGCATTTCTAGTCCTCTATTTATTGCCTATTACATTTCTATGGAAGAACTTTGAATATTGCAAATTCGTCCCTGTATTGCAAACATCTTCTTTGCATCTTTCTCTTATTAAATAAATGTTTTTCATGCTCCAAAAAATTTACAAAAAATTGTGTAGACTCCTACTGTAGTGTTCTTCATTGTATATTAATTTCATGGCATTTTATCTTTATTTGCTTTTAAAAAAATCAAAAAACAATGCCATTTTCTTTGTCTGAACTTTAAAAATCCATAAAAATCTGAATGTTGTTCTAAAATTTTCAAAAAAATTAAAATGTGGTGTGTTTTACTGTCTTGTATTTTATGTCCAATTTTTACGCATTAATCATTCATAAAAATAAAAATTACAAAAGACTAAAATTCTTAGAAAAATTGTAGAAAATTGTAGAAAAATCAAAAAATTATGATTTTAGTTCCTTTGGTAGATAGTAGATATTTGTTTATATTTTTGTATAAAAATCATTGCTAGGACTTTTGGGCACTTAAAATATTTATAAGTTGCAAATTACTCTATGCTGTGCACTGTTTACTATTTTCGACATTGTTTGATTTTTATAAAAAAGTCAGAAAAACTTGAAAAAATTACCAAAAATATTAAAAAAGATTTAAAATATAAAAATATTTTCTTTTAGATTTTTTGAGCATTTCTTATAACATTAAAAAATAGAAAAAAAAGGTGTGTGCATATTTTGTCTTGTGAGCTTATTTGAAAATAAAAAAATCGAAAAAATCGAAAACCACTAAAAAATCCTTTATTTTCGTAATTTGACTACCTAGTTTTACAATTGTGCTCCTTGTGTTCGACCCTGGTCGCTATACGAGGTAAATTAAATAGCAAAGACTGCTTACATTGCATTTCTTGATTTTCTCTTAAGTGGTTTAATACATTTTTTTCGTTGATTACGCTTGGTGATTCAGGTCACAACGAGCCTTGATTATTTGCATACTTAACCCGAGTTGCAAAGCGTGTTATCAGAATGGCGCCGTTGTCGGGAAGCACGACTTAGTAGTCATATTTTAGCTTTTCTTATCTCTCTATATTATAATTATTTTTTGACCATCATTTGTTTGCTTTTTATACGAGGGACAGCTTGAAGGACGACTTGGAGTCATTTTAGAGGACCCGCACATGAGGAAGAGCAGGGAAGGACACAAGACATTTATTTTATTTAGGGAACAATTATTTATATTGTAATAACTTTGATACTTGGGCTCTATTTGGACTTGGACATTACCTGGGGTCTGTTTCGCCAAGGGCCGGTGCACTTGGGTGACCTCACCGTTGTTTTCCGTGTTTTGTTTTCTCACTTTTATTTTTTTATTTTTTATTTATTTTACAAGGATTTTTTGTGCTTGAACCCCTAGATTTAGGTTTCTATTTGATTGAACCAGGTAGCATTAGGTCCAAATCTCCTAATAGAATATTTATTCCTATTGAACTCGTTGGACTTAGTCAAATAAATCTGTGCTTCACGATAATAAAAGCTTCTGTTTAGGATGGTGTCGCATTGCATTCATATAGAGTAGTTTACTTTTTCTGCACAGATAATATTGCATGTAGAGCGTTGGAGTATGTAGTATATATGGGGTTTTATACTTTTTATTAGACATTAATATACTCAAAATACATGAAATAAATAAATGCTTTTGTGTTTTTTTATGTTTTCTCTCTTTTTAGTAGAATTTATAGATGTTTTGCTAATTTATATGTATTTTTAAAGTAGTAAAAACACAAAACATTGCACAGATTAAATACCCAAACTTGTTTTAGGTTTAATGAATATATATATAATTCCAAAAACCTAAAACTATTTTTAATACTAAGTAAATAATATATTTACATATAATTTAGAAACAAACATATTTATTTTTGGATTTTTAAATATTTTTTGTTGATTTTTTATTGTTTTTATTGTTTTTATTTTTCAAGGTTTTTGTTTTATATTTGTTTATAGTTATTGGATATATGTTTGGTGAAGTAATAATATACCTGATATAACTTTTTAGAATTTTTAAAAGTGGTTTTTTATTTTTGTGGATTTTAATAATCAAATAAGAAGAAAATGTGTATTTTTGTATTTTTTTAATAAATAGAAAATTTCATTTAATGCCAATAAAAATATGTGCATGAATAAGCAAGATGTTAATTAAGTAATGTAATTTCCCATGATTTTAAAGCTAAGAAACTAATTAATAAAAAAATAAATACAAGAAATAAAATAATAACATAGAAAAGGACTAATTAGCAATTTGAATAAACATTTAATGCATTTAAGAAGCGGTCCAAGAAAGTTAAGGGGGTGCACACAAAATTTACAAGCCTCACGTAGTGCTACACATGAGGCGGGAGGAGCACCACTTGAGGCGGGAGGACTAAAATGAAAATAGCACGAAGTTCATATCCTAAGAATAAAATATCTAATTATATTTATAATACAACTGGACTAATTAAATTAGTTTTAATATAAAAAACTGGAGGGGTGTACATGTAAATTACCCAAGGAACACATGATCAGAAAGTTGAGGATGTGCCACGTAGGCTCTACTTCAATGATTGTGCTTCATTTTGTTTTGAGATCACCATCCCAGATTCGATATGGGTCGATAGCTTGATCCGACGACGCTGGAGGGTCCTGGAAGAACTCCCAAGACCGCTCGAGCTTGATTCGATTGTTGATTTCTCATGCCTCCAGTTGTCTCCATCTTCCGATGAGCTTTATACATTCCTATAAGGGTTCTGCACCAATAGGAGGGTCCAAATGCATCTAGGTCCCAACGATGGGGACCTAGAAGGTTTTCAAGCTCGTGGCAACCTAGAGCTGATACCAAGCTTTGATTACATGTCCAAGTGCCCTATCAGGCCTTCGTTCCTACACAAAATTACTTGGAGGCTTGGAAGCTATGCTCTCGACCCTGATTTAAAACTGTTGCTGAAGGGGGGTGAAGGAGCCCAATAATGGGTGGCGGAGGAAGCTCGAATGGACCTGATCCTTACAGGATCAGGGTGTTCTAATGGGTCCTTATATGGAGAACATGACGAGGAACGAAATGAGGGGATAAAACATGTCAGAACATGGGTGATTTGCGATGAAATAGAAGCTGGAGCTTGAAGCTCCAACGAAAAAAATATTGGGATTACAAGTAATCTATAGACTAAATGCAAGAAATTAGATCTAAACTACGATGTTGTAATGTAAAGCTACCTAAAACTATGAAAAAAATAGCTCGTACCTGACAGAATCAGGGAGAAGAGAAAGCTCCATCAGAGGTGCTCCGGCGAGGCTTGGATCGACCAAGAACTCTGCCCTATAAATGCTGTAGGGTTGGGCTTCGCTTCCTATCACCAAGGAGGCACTCTAGATTGATCCCTTTGGGGTTACGGAAGAGGGAGGAAGATCAAGGGAAAAAATGGTAATGGGGGGGTTATATATACATGCGAACTTTGGTGATCTTTGAGGTGAGATTGCATGAGAGAATAATGGAGTTGGTTGAAGCTATAGACATAGTGAGGATTAGTGTTGTGGAGTCAGCAAAGAGGGCAGAGATCGAGGGAGAAGCAGTGATGGAGGAAGATGAAAATTTGGAGAAGGACAGCCTCCTATGAGTTCTAACATAAGTCAAAAGAAGAGAATGACAGTTGACCTACGAGTCATTAGTCTAAGCACCACGATTGGTCCATATGGACCAATCAAGAAAAAGAATGTACAAAACCCCTTAGTATATCTATAATAAATAGTAGATGAATTTATTAATTAAAAGTTAAAACATAAAAAATGTTTTTTACGTACTATTTTATGAGTATTTTTATTTATTTTTACAACCTTTTTTATTAGGTGTTAATCTTTACAAGTATATACATAGGTATAAATACCTATATTTGACCTATTTTATTTTATTTTAATATTATATGTACATATTTCATATATTTATAATATATTTAAACATATATTTACATATTTTTTTATTTTTATGGCTTTATTTACACATTGAAATAATTAAAGATATATATATTATAGGCATAATATACCTATATAGTTTATTATGCTATTCATTTTAAGTATATTCCAATATTTTGTATTTTATTTTTATATTTTAAATATATTTCAATTAATATTTACAATTATTTAAAAATATAAAAGAGGAAAATATAAATAATAAATAGAATGCATATAATATACATGTATATAATACAATAGGAACCCAAAAAGTCGACTTTGTATCTTAACTTCATTTTTGATAGAGCTACCTTCATTAGATGGACAATTTAATTTTGAATACAATGGAGGTGAGTTTTATGAATGTTGATTTCATATGGAGAAGATATTGGTCTGTGATGTTATGTTTACGGCCTTGTCATCTGTGTCATAGTTGCACTGTGTATTATTTTTCTTGGAAGTTATTTTTATAATTTTTATGTATTTTTATGTACAAGTTTCATATAAACACTTTATTATTTGAGGTACATAAAATGTAGAATAAAATCAAGGAAAATTTAAATGTTTTGAAGAATAGAAATCAGGGGTTTATATACATGTTTGACCCTTATCCCTCCCTATGTTATTTGTTAATGGCCAAGTCAATATTGACTTAGTCTCGGGGTTTAGGAGCATTCAATGTCTTTGATACTTCATTTATTTTATTTTCTTTCTTCTTTTCTTTTGGATTTAAATACAGGTATTTGTACAGTATTTATATACAACTAATGGATGTTAATTTGCACAATTTATCTGTATTTGCTTGTGTTTTGTTAATGATTTAACTGCAAAACAGAAGAATAATGGTAGACGAATGGTTATTCATCGCTACTTTCCTCCTTATCTTCTCTCCATTTTTTATCCCTATTTCATCATTGATTTGAGGTTTGTGTACGTCAATTTTCATCACCGCACCTTCCTATCATTTGCTTCTCGACTTTATCCTGCGATCTACCATATCCGGCCTCGATCAATGGCTAGATCTATGATTATTTCTCCTCCATTGTTGATGAGCATGTGCATCCATCGTATTCATCTAACATTGGGTCGAGGAGCATCACCTTGAGCCATTAAGTTGCATATAGGGGATTGATTAATCCACGATTTATTGTCTTTACTCTTTCATTTTAGCTAAAATCTGTGGTAAAAAAACACCTAAATATCAACTAATTCTCATTAATTATAACTTCAATAGTAAATAATGTATATTTAACATAGATTTAACACAAAATAAAAGAATGAATGAGAAAAAGAAAATGAAATGAAAGAAGTATGTAAATATGTAAATACTGATTCTAACTCCGAAGTAAGATCAACATTGAACTGGTCGGCAAAAGATTAAAGTAGGGGGGGAATATATCTTAACTTATAAAGATATCAGAAAATAAATATCACCAATTATATAGGTACACATTATAGCTTAATTTAGTTATGGATTTTGAAAAAAAAACATCATTATAACTCAAATTTATTGTGGTGATTTACAATCAGATGTCCATGATGACCAAAACATCTATTGTTGCAACCTAGTTTTTTTTAAAACAGTGGTCACTTAAGTAGTTTTATCTAAATAAACGTTCAGAATAATAATTTATAATTAAGCTTTGCTTAGCACGCAGATCTCACGCACGATGTTATATGCAACCTGACAAAAAAAGGCAAAACATAGTCAAAGTGAACATGACCACATTGATATAAACAAAGATGATTGTGATATATAACCAAACCTCCACAAAGAAAAAGCAAGACATTGTCAAAGTGAACCTAGTCACATTAAGATAAACTATACATTAAATACGTTTTTTTTCAACACAGAATGTCTTTTGTAACGCAATTGAAAAAAAAACAATTATCTTGTATAATACTATTGGTCACACGTTTACATTTTTTTAAATAATTATGACTGACAACGCGTCTTTGTTAGGCGAACATAGATTTGATTTGTTTGCTTACATCATCGTACTATTAGTAATCTGAAATGTTAAAATAAATCGTTCGCTTACATCATCGTACTATTAGTAATATGGAATGTTAAAATAAATCGTTTGCTTAAATCCAATTCTGGTTTGGAAATTGAAAAAAAAAAGTCCAACCACTGCAAGAAAATTAATCTACACTGACACTTCTTTTAAGATCCGACTATATTGTCTGCTGTTAAAATATATAAAGTTGATATTAATTATTCGTTATGAAATTATTATTATTTATATGAAATTAGTAACAAAGAGTACAAGAAAATTAGTCGAAAGTAATGATAATTTAATATTTATTGTTGTATCTTCCATAGTTAAATATATAACAATGATTATTATTTGCCACTTACTTCTTTAAATTCACAACGAATAATATACATTCATTACTATATTCCTCGCAACAAATTATATACCAATGGTTATGTGCTGACTTTTTCTTTTACTCATTAATAAATTTAGCAATGACATACTATGAGTTTTAACGACTAAGTCAACCGAACAATCACCATTATATGAATTTTAACGTCGAATATGACCTTCCATGCTAATTATAAGTACAAAAGATGATTTGAGAATGAATAGTATTTGTTGTTATATCTTTAATATCAGAAGATCCATATATGTTGTTATATAATTAGCGACAATGTATCTAACATCATTTATCAGTCGCTATGTTTCAAATTATTAGTTAATAGTCCCTAATTTTTTAGTTAAACTTTTAACGACTATTAGTAAAATTTTGAAAAATAGCAATGGATAAGCGTCGTTATACAGATCATTGCAAGTGATATGACATTCGTCGTTAATTTCAACTATAAAAACAATTTCATAACGAATAATATCATTATTATATATTTCACAACATACGATATTGTGACAGATTCTTTAAAAAGAATGTCACTATAGATTCATTTTGTTTCCGCAAACCATGCCATGATTTCCAATTAAAATCGTAATTTGTCAAATATAACAAAGTGGATCTCAACTTTCAACGTTCGAGTTTAATTGTCGACAATAAAAGGCGCGAAAAGGTTACAACGACACGTTTTTAAACAAAAAAAATAAGATCAAATCCTTCTTTGTTATGGTTTGGAAAAATGAGGACACTTATTGAAATGACATTGTTAGAATTTTTCTATAATTTACCCTTGTTAATATTACGAAAGCAAGCAGCTGTAGTTCACATATCTAACAATTTTATTTGGAGTATGCAATTAGTCATAGTTCATCATACTATTGTTGCTGTTATTATTATTATTGTAAGTAAATATGTCATATATATTTCATATTAACACCAATAATAATATGGAATCATTTATCATGCAGTATTTGTCAATATCATAGATTACGCTTATATCACTAACATTAGTTTTCTCAATATGCGATTGAGCCAATTCTGGATCATCTTCTAGATTTATATATGATTTGATTCTCACGTACTAATTATCACCAGTTTTCCATGATCCTATTTATATTGATCAGAAACATTAGAACTTTCATATAATTTAAGGTAAATAAAAAATAGGTTTAATGGTGCTGTCACGAGCGTGACGCAAATTGCAATCTTGACCTATGAGCATTGAATAATCATTCCAGTATCGATTAATCATAATTCTAAATTTTTGTAGAGTTTCCTCTATATGAACTAACAGATACCCCGTGCGTTGCACAGGCATGGGCAAGAATCAAAATCAATACATGCTTATTCTGAAACAATAGTAATGATAAAAAGCAAATAACATTTTTTAAACATGATATTTGTATAATAACATTACTTCTATTAGATAAGCCTATCTTCCAATAAGGTTATATGGTAAGTAATCCCATTATGTTTGTATTCTTTTTATCATCTTCCATATCTCTTTGGCTCGGTCATTAACATCTCCATTGCATTTGCCTTACTTCCCATCTTGACATTTATTTTTCTTCACTTCTGAGTTGCATCAAAACTCAAAAGACCAATGGAGCTTTCATCTTTTAACGGCAAATGCATGCTACAATGATAAATACCCAGGACCCGGGCAATGCAATACTTTATTGTACATTCCCTTAAGTTGTACGATCTCGGAAATCATCTTGGGTAATTTTGAAGACAATATGTAATTCATCCTGCAACACCTTCTGTGGGTTCACCCGTAAATAGACCAGTGATGTTTGTAGATTCCATCAAAGGATGACAGTCAACGGTCATTTAGATACGTCGTTACATTCACATACAAGGTTGATTAGGTAAGATCTCAGTAGTTAAGTATCATGCTCATCTTGTATGAAGTTGGCGATACAATTTAGTACATTTCTACATGATATAACTTTTATGGAACTTATTGTAGTTGACTTCCTTGCTTCGAGCGAATAGACCAGCAATGACTACGTGGAGATCAATATGGGTGTTCAAGGGACGAGTACCTAATCCATTCGATCAATAACCCACTCCCGACCCATCATTACTGGGTCGTGGGTCGAAGTTAACGGGTACCCAGATTATATAAATGAGCCATGGATACCCCGTAGGGTATGCCAGGATATCCCCTCCAAAGAAAATATTTACATACATTAATTCACAAATTATATATTCTCTCGTTAATGTACGGAAACTTACCCAATTAATATATTAATACATCATGGTTATTTCTGTACAAAGAGTGCAATGATAACCATATAACATTTTTTGTGGGATATAACTTTTATCTAGATCCGATAATAAAGATCTTGTTGATTAGTAATAAAAATCATATTACTTAGAAATTCTACATGTAAAAATGGATTTCGTTATTTGCAGGTGAAAAGTAAGTAATAATTCTCTTAACATGAAATGTGAAATTGGAGTTATCGGCATTAACCAAAATATTTGCATTTGGAATATATAACTCACTTAACATGAAATGTGAAATCCGAGCCATTAGATTTGGAAGTTTGCAGCAGGAGATTGAAGGAATGGAATTATCAAGAGGAAGATGGATCGTGTTTAGTGGTTGGATTTTTCAACTATTGAGGAGTCGTAGAGGAACTTTGAGCATAGCATCAATGAAGCCACCATGCATGTTATCGTCCTGGAAGTAGTTTTCCAAGAACTTGATCTGGGGGTACTCCTATTGCTCTGGAATTTTGGATGTGTATTTTCTTCCTTTTGCTAGGAATCCTAAGTCCAATACTAGATTGAAATTGGCAAACTCCTTGTTTGGAAACTTAAATTTTCAGAACTACTTACTTGTGACAGTTTTGACCACGATCTCAACATATCGATATAAAAATGATATTCGTAATCGTATTTGCATAAAATTGAAAAAGACATCTTCGTATCTATATCTATATCTCCGTATCTATATCTATATCCGCAGGAAAATTTGAGCAAATATCCAATTTGGTACCATTGTCCCCCAGTTGGTGTAGGAATAAATGGTGTTTGGTTTTGTTGTTTAGTTTTGCACGGAAATTACTCAGGATTGCGTGTGTAAGCATTCCTTTATTGTAGCTCAAGTTTAAGAAGCCCCCCTAAAAGGGGAAGCATAATGGATAATTGATGTAGCCTAAAGGTCCATTAGAGAAAGTCTGAAGAACATAGTACATGATCTATGCTCACGTTTGTTAGAAATAAAAATTGTAAATTAAGGTGACATTTGACCATCAAATATAAAAACTACAATGGATTTGAAGGATGGTGTGAATATGTGAACCTCATCAATGGTTGCAATAGAGATGTGAGCTTAGTGGGATGTCGAGGGAGGGAGAATGACGTGGCAAGGACCTCGAAGAGGATCTAAAGCAGGTAAATTCAGAACTTTCAGGGCACTACGATCTCAGATCTGATGATTAGGAGGCTATAATTCTAACTTGATTCTTATCAAATACTGAACTACTTGAATTTATTTATATATTGATTGTATGAGATAATACGCGGCAATAGTAAACAAATTGCTCGCAGAAAGCCAATGGGAGGGCTGACTTCTGAGGCCATGTGATGGTAATGCTATCTTCTGGGGAGATGCATTACCATTCCCCACCTTGAATTATGTGGAATATGAATGTGCCTTCAGATTGCTCTCTTTTTGCACCGACTGTGTAATAACCGATGGGATCGAATTGGCCTACCAATTCATGGATCACGTTAAAATCGATTCAACATTTCTTTGGGCAATGTATCTTCGAGAAGATACAGGAAAAAGCCAAGGCGAATCCTCACTGAGTTCAGGGAGAATTCTCGTCTTACTGAATGCCCGATTTATCATTGGACTCTATTGAGAAACACTCTATTCATAAACCCTAGGGTTATATTAGTCATCTCATGTATAAATTATATTGTAATTCTAACCCTAACCTTAGGTCTCTCTACTTATATAAAGAGCCCTAGGGATTCCTTTCTCAATAAGAAGAAAAGGTGAATATCCTTCAACTTGGTATCAGACGCCCCCTCCCCCTCTGCAACCTGCTCCAGCAAGCCCCCCCAGGAGCGGAGCCAGAAAAATTTTATAGGTGGGGCCGATATTTTTTTAAAATATATAGATATAAAGGTAATTGAAAGTACTACTATTGAGTTACAAAATTATGAAAGCGATGGAAAAACTCTAAGAGAAACTTACATAATTTATCGAAGTTGCGCTCGACGATTTTTCATTACATAAAAATCATCCATGACTTCTTCTACGGTGACATTTTCTGCTATCTCCTTTTCTATATAAGTAATCATACAACTGCGCAGAAATCCATCTTCCATTTTATTTCGAAGCCTTGTCTTCACGAGGTTCATAGCTGAAAATACACGTTCAGTTGTAGCAGTTGAGACAGGAAGAGTCAAGATAAGCCGGATCAATCTATCGACTAAATAATAGACTCATGACTTTCTAGTTTCTGCCAATGCTAGACATAGTTCAGATATTCTAGTGAATATTTCCATCTTTGGGTGACGAGGGACATCAGGTTGATACTGCATCTATTGAAACTGTAATAAGTCGCATTCACTATCGGAGAAATCTTGTGGATAATAGTTTGCTGCAAGAAAGCAAATATCATTTATATTAAATTTTTTATAACCATCTTGTGGGTGCAACGCATAACTAAAACGCAAGAGCTCCATAGCTGTATCATTGAATCCGTGATCCAACTCTTTAAGTTGTGAATCCAATGTAGCCATAAAAATATCAACTCGATAATGATGTTCAAGTGTAATGTTGTTTTTCTCATGGCGAGAACGTACTCGACTAGAATAAGGAAGCCTCATATCCAGAACATCGATATTTTACTTTGAACAAAATGATTGTACATTATCAAAAAATCTGCTCCAACCATCTTCACGCATGTCTTGAATAAGAGATCTAGTGGTGGAAACCAAAGCAATTGCATTTAAAATATCTTGATCGATATTTTGCAATACACGGCATAATACATCTGTAAATTCCAAAATCTCCTTCATCAAGGTTAAAATAAATATGAATTGAAAGGATGTTATTGAATTGTAAGCAGAATCAACATCTCCACGTTGAGAATACGTAGAACCATCTTTCATGATTTGACTTAATGCATGGCATGTCGAATCGAGCAATCTTATCAAACTAGAAATTGAATGGAAATGAGATCCCCATCTGGTATCTCTCGCAAGTTGTAATGTCCTAATTTGATTAAGACCTCCTCCTGTTTCAATTTCATTAGCTAGATTTTTTTCAGCCAAATAGATGCTTGAACATCTTGTAGCTCATCATCCCTCTTGGTAAAAGAACCAACAATGTTAATGACAAATGTTAATTTAGAAAAAAAATTGATGAATGGAAACCACTTCTCTTGATGTTGCAAGCAAGGTTAATTGGAGTCTATGAACAAAACAATGTACACAATATGCATACTTGCAATCCACAGTAAAGAGTGCTTGGAGTCCCTTCCATTCTCCATGCATGTTGCTTGCACCATCGTAACCTTGTCCACGCATGTCTTGAATACTGAGATTATGATGAGAAAGGACAACTGAAATCACTTTCTTTAATGTAGTTGCACTTGTATCTTTGACATGTACAATATCTAAGAATCTTTCTCTGATAAAGCCGTTAGTATCAACAAAACGGATGACAATAGACATTTCTTCTCTCTTAGATTTATCAAGAGCTTCATCAACAATGATGCAATATTTTGCATTTCCAAACTCATTACAAATAGCCTTTTGTACTCTAGTGAAAATAATATCCAATATCTCCTATTGAATTGTAGAAGATGTATATTTTGCATTTTTAGGGGCATTATCTAAAACAACTTTTGCAACTTATTCATTATATGATGCCAATAACTTTATCATTTCAATACAATCTCCCTGATTCTTGGAATCTGCAGATTCGTCATGCCCTCTAAAAGCACATGCTTGAAAAGCAAGTCATTTTGCGCAATCAATTGATGTTTTCAATCGCAATCTGTTGCACTTAATCTCTTCTGATGTTTGTCGATGTATGACATTATCAATACGGCTTGTTTGAATCATCAAATCTTTACAATGTTGTTCAGCTATATTATGCGGTGAGCATGGATCACTTCCGATATGATGTAAAAATGCACAATCTTTTCCTCCAATTTTTTTTCCAATTACGAAATCCATCAACCGTGAAGACATTTGATCAAAATCCCGAATTGATGTCTCTTCACTTCCAGTATCATCCAGGGCTTCCCCTGTTTCTGTCCTGATTATGACTATTGATAAGGGGGCAGTCGTACGTTCTTACTCGTAGAGTTCGTGGGCTAGGCTTCGCACTGTCGAAAGAGCATTGACTTGTTTACGCGAATCAATGAGGGTCCAACTAATTCCTAATTGAATTGACCTTTTATATACTAGTTGGAAGGAGGGAGCTTTTAATAGATATATAAGGTTTCCTAGTTCGCCGACTTTGAAAGATTTGCTCTTTCTGCCCGGGCTCAAACCTAGGGCCTAAGCCTCTCGATCCGTCCCATAGAATCGCGATGGTGAAGCCCAATCCCTTAACTATAATAGTTTTCCTCCGGCGAATGCTAAACTAGTCTAGGTAGGACCCATCAATCAAGCACAAAGGAAGCCTAAAGGCGAATGCAAAGGCCACAAAAGATAGTCAACCTCCCGTAATGAAATCGCGATATCTAGAGCGAGTCCTCCTCAGGTGATGTCTAAGCGAAGGCTCACGAAGGAGGCTTGCCTCAGAATATATATATAATTGGCCCTCGCAGAAAGGCCCGTCATAGATAGTCAAATAGATACGACTCTTAGCCTCTTGAGAGCGGGGCTCGCACCTCCAGAGAGCGGGCATCTTTCCACTCTCTCTGAAAGTCAGGGAATGCGACTAAGGCTTGAGTCCTACCTAGCACAGGAAAGGGATAGCAGCGAGGGCCAGGGCTAAGTTGGAACATGATTTGAGGCTGATGCGGACGCTCTTTCCCCCTAAGCTCAGGGGTGCGTCAAGCGGGATAGAACGGAAGCAATTCAACAGCCAAAGCCAAGCTCATCCTCAATTGGTGCACTACTCTGATAATCAATCGAAAGACGGAATCTATACTCTTTGGACAGTCTTCCGCAGCTCTTTCTTCTTTCTCGTGGTCTCATCAGTACACGAGTGAAGTCCCTGGCCTCAGATCCTGAAAAGAGGACGAGAATCGACGAGCCTTCCGAACGTCCCGAACTACATATATAGCTGACGACTGGCTCATCAGGAAAGGACAAGGACAAAGACATACATAGTCTTCCGCCCCGAGCAATCTTAGTTATTGGAAAGCCGCGCATCAGAGCTATATTATGCATGACTTGTGGAAAGATGCTTTGAGGGCCAAGAGAAAGAACTCTCTCTTCAGCAAGAATGAGGAGCCATAGCCTTCAGATCAAATAGCTTCACTGGATGAGGGCTCGACGAAACAGCTCTGGAAACGGAGATTGCAGCCGCTTGAACAGCCCCCCGGGGAATCCTTCAAGCTAGTTTCCAGAGAGATCTTCCAAGTCAGAGAAGGATGCAGGGGAGTTGACGGGCCGGTCATGCGAGTTCACCCCGCCCAGTTGACCCAGACCAGAGAGAGAAGCGAATCCTATCTCTTTCACCGGCAGGGAAAGTCGGATTGAGGATAGTTGCCAGTGAAGTAGAAAGCAAGCGTAGCGCTTCAGTAGACCCCTGGAATTTCTCTAGTATAGCTTCGGGCCTCTCTTGAAAGCATGACAGTGTACAGCAAAGGGCCTTCGCTTTCCTTTTTCGCTAAAAGGAAGAAGCTAATGGAAAGAATTGTAATAGCTCTAAGTGTGCTTGTAGGTAGGCATTTCTTCGCTTTCTAGCCCAGAATATATAATATAATCGCCAGTCTGCCGAGATTATATATTAGGGCTTAGGCCATTTCCTAATACTGATCCTATTGCCTTTACTCCTAGCACCAAGAGCAGCTCTATATACGGGCCGCTTCGAAAAGAGCTAAAAGCAGCGGAGAACAGAGCAGCGGCACTAGCTAGATTGTTCTCCCGGGCAGGGGCAAGGGTAAGAGGACAAGTCCTCTTCTTCCTCCTCTACGCTCCGCTTCGAGTCGTTGGATGAGGATTCGAACAAGAAACAGAGGGTGGAGAACACTGTCCTCAAGCAAGCATTTTGTCTCTGTGGGCCGAGGAGAAAGAAGATAGCCCAAGAAAGGCCTCCAACCAGAGCCAAGTAGACAGATAGCCTTGCAGGGACCAAAGGGGAACCAATTACCAAGCCGGTCCAAGCTCCGCTCGGTGATTAGACGTAGGGATTGCTCCTCGTCCAGTGGTTATTTTATTGAAAACAAAATATGGCAAACAAAACACTGCATCCTTGACTGGAGAATATTCTAACCATGAAGGATATTTCTGAATTCAAGAAGCTTGAAATCTACGTTGATGATTTTCACGGCCAGATGCTGGATATTCTAGAAGATAATGTTGATATGGTCCACATTTAATATATGCACGTCGAATCTTATCCCGCTCGTTAACATGATATTCCCAAATTTGATGGCGCAATCCCGGATCACGAACTATAGAATATTCATCAACATGTTCATTTTTCACTTCTTGTTGATAATTTTGAACATGTATATCAAGAGGAGATGAATTGACGGTCCGAAGAGCATCATCTAAAATAGATGGAGAATTTGCAAAAGACTGCGATATATCTTTATCATAAATATCAACCCTTGGTTTCTTGAAATAGGAGTCAATTATTCTTATATTCATAAGTAAACCTAAATTCACATGACACAATGCAAATAACTAATATGTTATGAATTTATGTGTCAAGTAATTTATATACACCTCAAGAAAATTCTTATGTGGCGGTGTGAGAGGGAAGATTTTAAAGATCACATATTTCACCGGATACTGTATGATGACAAATGTAGTTATGTGGTACCAAAAGATTGATTAATCCTCCCAACAAACATATTGCTCCAAGATATTGTAGCTTTATAATACTATCATATTAGAAGTCTAGAGTACCAACTGGCGTTTCTTTTTTTTAAGTTAACAATACGATTGACAAGGGACAACTGTTATTATTCTTTTCCGTTGGTGTTTGCAATTAACAGTTGTAATTTTATATATTCAAGATGCGTAGATGATAAACTAACTACTGTGTCTTGTCTAATATTCTAACTATGCAGAGTCTTAAGAGCGTATAGATATAGTCTTAATATTCTACTGTGGCCAGCCTTACGACTGCCCGGAATCAAAGACTTGTGCAGTCCTAACCAGATTCCCATCATATGGAAATTACATCAATTTACTTGCCATGCTCTTATATCACTGAACCAGAAGTTGGTCGAACCTCGATTCAAATCTTTTGCCTGACAACATGTGATTCATCAAGTACCAAGGTCGAAATATATATATTCTGGCCTAATTATTATATAATCCCATCTCCAGACCACCTCTAGGAAGAATGATATGTTATTATTATTCCACACTGAAGGTCAATCAAATAGCTGCTATTGTGGACTTCTGCAAACATTGTCAACCCTCACACATGGCATATATATCCCACAGTTGTTGTTTCTCTTGCAGAGATTAGATTAAAATAAAGGATTAAAAGTTGATGAATGGCTTTGCTAATTCCAAGTCGAATACAACCCAACACTGAAATCTGCTAAGATCTTAAAGATCAGTACTCACTGAAATCCGACAAGATAGGGAAACAAAAAATCGAAATCAAGACTCGGGAGATTGGTACCTCGTGTGCGAAGAGATGGATTGGTTTAGTCACTTCAGTGAGAAGGTGTTGTGGATGGCCGCGTCACGCATGATCGCGCGAGGGGAGGAGGAGGAGAGTCCGAGACTCTGGCGGCGTTGAGGCAGGGGGAGGGGGGTTAGGAACTACCGTGGGGTGGGGGGGCGTTGGTGCGTGAAACTGGGGAATGAGGGGGAGAGATTGCCGAATCCTGATTGCCAATTTGCCATTCTGGGAACGATTGGTATTCTACCATACTGATCGTGTGGAGAAATTATAAAAAGAAGATGACAGAATTTACAAATTAAAAATTAATAAAATGTAGAAAGGTTAAATAATGATGTAAATTATAAGGATGGCTATGAATTTTTCTAATTGGGAGGGGAAGCCATGGCCCCTACCCGCCCCCTGCCTCTTCCCCTGCACACCCCCTCCCCCCCGCAACCTGCTCCAGCAAGCCCCCCCCCTCGAGGCCCCGATATCTCCCTTACCCAACCTCACTACCACCCAAAATGCCCCAGCATCGCCTGCCATTGTCCAGTATCTTCAATCATATTGTTCTCCAGCAATCCACCACCAAAAAATTATACTATACAGCCGCCATTCAATCTCTCATCTGAAATGATTTAGGGTCAGTTTATCCCTATCTGATTTTTCGGTACAACATGTCTGATTCCTTTTGTCAACATGTCACAATTAGAGGTGACATCACCTGGATATGATGGAGGGAGCAGCCAACTACCCTCATTTGGGTCGATCCTAAATTAGATGACACTAATTATCCTAAGTGGTCCTGCATGTTCCTCATGATCGTACGTGGATACAATAAGAAACACATTCTCTTGGAGTCAGAACCTGCTGAAAAGAGAGGTAAAAATACAACTTGGGCCAAATATGATGGCATGGTCAGTTCTTGGATTATGGTCTTGATAGGATTGCTGATGAACTCGTTTATTACAAAACTGCCTACGATATGTGGACCACCCTTCAAGCCACATATGGTCAGGATAAGAATTCAAGCAGGACTATCAGATGTACTTTGACATGCTCCACTTGAAGCAAGCAGGATGCTCACTATCTGAGTATTTCTCTCTTAAAATCACTTTTTGAGCGATATAATGCTTGTATTCCGGGATGCACATGTCTTACTCAGAAACAACATCGCCGGCAGATGACAGTTCTTGTATTCCTTGCCAGACTCGATTCAAGCTATTCTGTTGCTCGCGATCAAATGATCACAGCAGCAACTCTCCCCACTATTGAAGAAGCCTACAGTACCCTGAGTCGTCTTGCTCTCCTTCATATAAACACTAAAAGCAATGATCAGGGGCAAGTTTCTGCTCTCGCTGCCCCATATGGACAAGGAAGTCATGGATCTTTTAGGAGCCGTGATCGAGGATGCTTCACTCCAGGACGAGGTCGTAGCACAACACAGTGTCTTACTATCATAAATTTGGTCACACAGAAGCTGTATGCTATAGCAAGCAGGGACATCCTACTCCTAGTATTCGAATGGCCAATGAAGGAGATGGTCCTCCAGTAGAAGTTCCTAGACGGGACTTCGATGATCTGATGCGACATCTTAATAGGTTGCAATCGAACGAGTCATCTACCTCATATCAGGTCGATACTACAGACACTGTAGCAATGGCTCGATCAGGTATCTTTATAGCGACTGCCAATAAGATTACAAAATCAAAATGGGTGATTGATACATATGCTTCCACTCATCTATGTGGAGAACGAACTCTCCTACAACAGATGCGTAATGTCCTCCCTGGACGAATTATATAGGTTGCTGATAGACATTTTCCCCAATAAAAGGAAAAGGTGATGTCCATCTAACTCCTAATATCAGACTCTACAATATTTTATTTGTTTCGGATTTTCCCATCAGTCTTCTTTCAGTTAGCAAGATTTGTAAAAAACTCAACTGTCGAGCAATATTTGACTCTATATCTTGTGTGTTCCAAGACATACTAACTGGGAGGACTATTGGTGTGGGCCGTGAAGAAGGGGGTGTATACCACATTGTCGAGTCCTCTGACACTATTGCCTATTCTGGGAGCACTTTCTCTGCATCCTCTGGTGCTCTCTAGCACCAACGTCTGGGTCATCCTTTCGTTCACAAGCTTCGACGGGTTCTTCCCCAGCTCCCACCCATTGTCAACCTAGAGTGTGAGGCCTACCAACTAGGGAAACATCACAGGAGTTCTTTTCCTTCGTCGGGTGCCATTCATTCTAGTAGTCTATTTGAAATTTTTTCATCTTGACATATGGAGACCCAGTCGTTATCCTGGTCGAATGGGGAATAGATATTATTTTATAATTATAGACAATTTTACTCGTGTGTCTTGATCTTTCTTGATGAAAAATAAGTCTGATGTCTTTCAAATCATTGTTCAATTCATACATGAATAAAGAATCAATTCGGTACCATCATAAAAACCATAAGATCTGACAATGCTAAGGAGTCAGTCTCACATGACATGCGACCATTCTTAGCATCTCAAGGGATTCTGCATTGAACCACTTGTCCTCATACATCCCAACAGAATGGAGTAGCGGAGCGTAAACATAGATATATTCTTGATATCTCTTGCACAATACTCATTGACTATCATGTGCCATCTACTTATTGGGGTGATGTTGTTCTGACTGCCACATATCTTATTAACCGTATGCCTTCTACTCCCATTGATGAGCAGATACCTATTGAGGTCCTTTTCCCAAGAAAAGCCATATTTCATGTCCCTCCAAAAATCTTTGGTTGTGTCGCCTTTGTTCATCTTCTTGATCCTGGTCAGGATAAACTATCTGCTAGAGCAGTCAAATGTATTTTCTTGGGTTATGCTCGAAATCAGAAAGGTTATAGGTGCTACGACCCACGTTCCAAGAGACAGTGCATAAGTGCTGATGTTACTTTCTTTGAGTCTCTGCCTTACTACTCCTGGTCTGGCCCACATGTATCACCTCCCTCAACTTCCACTTCTCCTCTTCCTATTCCTCTTCCTCAGGTTGACTGCACCCCTTCTGCGCATGCACCATCTCCTCAGGTATGTCCCTCGACTGAGTTTTTGCAAACTGAAGACACAGATACATCAATGGACAAGGGAAGCCCCAAGTGACATACCTATAGCTCTACGAAAGGAGACCAGACAATGCCCATCTCGATACAGTACAAAGTATCCAATCTCTATTGTGGTAACCTTCTATGGACTTGGTTCTACATACAAACAGTTTACCAAAGCAATCTCGAGTACAATTATTCCTCGTATTCATACAGAGGCAATTCGAGACTCAAAATGGCGCTTAGTAATGGAAGAAGAGATGCCTGCCTTGATCTCTCGGAACACCTGGACACTTGTTGATCCACCGGAGATAATAAAATTGTTGGGTCCAAATAGGTCTTCACGGTGAAATACAATCCATATGGGTATGTTTCTCTCTATAAAGCCTGCCTTGTGGCAAAAGGATTTACACAGACTTATGGTGTTGATTTCTTTTATACCTTCTCGCTAGTTGCTTGCCTATCCACCATAAGGATTCTCATGGCAGTAGCAGTACAACTTGATTGACCCTTGCATCAACTAGATGTGAAAAAAGTGTTCCTTTATGGTGACCTCCAAGAAATTGTGTATATGAAGCAACCACCCAGGTTCGAGATTCAATGAGAGTGTCAGAAGGTTTGTTTACTACGCAAGGTCATATATGGTCTCAAATAGAGCCCTCACGCATGGTTTCAAAAATTATCAGAAGTATTAGAGAATCTGGGCCTCATTCGATCTTCAATAGATCATTCTTTATTCATACGGAAGAATGGAACATGAACTGTGGCTATGTTGGTATATGTGGATGACATTATCCTCACATGAGATGACTGTAATGGTATTGTCGAAGTGAAGAAACAACTGGCAGAACAATTTGTGATCAAGGACTTGGGACCTCTAAGATATTTCCTACGGATTGAAATAGTAAGATCCAAGTGAGGAATTGTCATGTCTCAACGAAAGACTGACCTCCTCCAAGAAATGGGGATGCTAGGATCCAAGCTAGCTCAGATACCCATGTATCCTAAAGGACGCATCTACGAGGCATGTGTTGTTGAAGATAGTGGTCGATACAGACGTCTAGTGGGTAAGTGATGACACGCATGAGCACTCGGGTATAAGGTACTAAATAGGTCGTTGTGACCCAAGCGATCAGACTATGTCAATCAAGAAGAATGAACCACTCAGAATAGATAAAATCACTCAAAACACGAAAGCGGTCCTGCTATTAGATAAACCTGGTATAGCGACCAGGGTCGAACTCAAGGAGCACGGGTTGGCCTCTCGGCCTACGAAGTAGTAAAAAGAAATAAAATAAAAGAAGAAAATATTTTTAGTGGTTTCTAATTTATTTTATATTTTTTTTGGATTTTTAATGTATAAAGAAAATAGGAAAAACAAAGGGACACACACTTCAACAATTTATTAAACACACTAAAAATTAACCAAAAATTCAAACAAAAATATTTTTATGTGTTTTATAATTTTTAGTGTTTTTGCTGAATTTTTGAGAATTTTCTTATGTCTATTTAATTTTCTGAAAATCAAACAGTAGCTGGAATAAATGGTACTGTCCAGCCGAGCCAAAAAGCCCTAGATAAAATATCTAAGAGCCCCAAAGTGGCCGGGAGGTAATTTTCCTGTAGAGAAGACAAAATGAGGAAAATTTAAGCACCAATTTTATTATTTTTGGATTTTTAATTTAATTATTAAAATTTTTATAAGTTTTTATGTGTTTTCAATTTTTAGTGGTTTTCAGTAATGAAAAATAGCCAAAATTGGCTAGAAAATCAAACTAAGCAAGGCAAACAGTAGACAATTTTTGTAGAATTTTTAAATGAGTTTTAATCTTTTTTTGTGATTTTTCAAGTTAGACAGTAGCAAAATTAAAGGTTTTTGAATTTTTAAAAATATCAAACGAAATCAAAAATATCCTCAAAAATCCACGAAAATTTTACACCATAGAAGGAGCCATGTGTCCAATTTTCGTTGGATTTGGAGGTGATTTGCTATTTTATTCAAAAATAAAGAAGGGGCACTGTGCATAGGGACCAAAGTGCAAATACCCAATAGTCTGGGGGGTCTGGTGCAATTTTCCCAGCAAAACACGCGCCACACGCGTGCCTGGGGCACTCAGGGACCCAAATGTAATAAAAATAAGTCCCGAGGACTTATTGGTAACAGGTACCAAAAGTCCAAGGGCTTATTCGCAAAATACCCAAAATATCACGCACATGTCGAAATAAATCACGCACAGGGGTATAAGTGCAAATAAGTAAAAACTTTCATTCAAACCATAACAACCAGAACTACAAGGGTATAGAATGCAAATATCCCAAAGAAACCTCGTGACGAAGCACGTGTCAGACCATGTACAGGGGTGTAAAAGCAAATAAAGGCAAACACAAGGGTCTCTATGCAAGTTCTCCCAAAACTAAACAACTGCACTCAATATTTAGAGGACTAAAGCGAAATAAAATAAGGAAGAGGGCCTAAGGGTAAATTACCCTTTATTACTCGGAGCGGCTGGATGGACGCCACGTGTCTGATCGAGCGGTCAAGGGCGACTGGGGGTCCAACGATGCTCTCCTCGAGATGATCCAACGGCTGGGGCTAGTCCACGTGGTGCATCGGACGGTGTCGGGCGCAGATGGCTAACCCTCGAGCCTCGGATGGTCCAGATCTCTCCTTCTTTTGATCGAACGATGACGGCTTCTCCAACACGGACGGTTCAGATGAACCTGGAGCGAGAGGGACGATCGGACGGCTTCTGAAGGTCGTGGAAGAACAGGTGGCCGGCGAACTTCGCCGGCCTTGTGAGTGCGCTCCTGACCTCCTCTGCTGCGCCTGAGGATCGGAGAAGCTCCGGCGTGATGGTGCGCAGCTACTGATACCCTCCGATGGCCCAACCGAGCTCTGGAGAGCTCCGGCGAGGTCGGCGGAGGCGAGGCTCCTGGCCTGAATGACCAAAGCCCTCAGATGGGCTTGGTAGCTCCTGCAAAGATCACCAAGAGACTCGTGGGTCGAGGGCAAAATGCCTCGACCCGGTTAGGCGGAGCGACGGTGAGCTGTGGGTCGATATGGCGAACTCCGGCGAAGGGGGTAGACGGAGGAGCTCGACTCCCAGCTCCTGTGCGAGCTGGGTTGGATGGAGGGGTGAAGAAGGTGCGCGGGGAGTCGGCGAGGGCTATGGCGTTGCCCGATGATCGAATGGTGGTCGGGAACGATGGGAATTGACGATGAAAGGCGGCGGAGCGAATTGGGCGTAAGCGGGAATCGAAGAAAGATAAGGACCTACAAGGTTACCTGGGTGGTCGAAGAGACTGGGGAGGAGCTGCTGAAGCTCCTGGTCGTCGCCTCGAGGAGCGTCTCCCTCCGAGGCTCAAGCTCCAGCTGATGGCGGAGCGACGGCGGCGTAGCTCGCCGGATCGATGGACTCGCCTCCTCTCCTCGCTTCAACAGGCTCATACGCGAGATGTCACTCTCACGCACTCTCTGGAGCTCACAAAAGGAGGAAACAAATGGCCAAAGATGGAGCATTAGGGTGGCGGAGCAACGACTATATATGGCTAGGGGTCCGGCTAAGATAGGTCCGGGCAAGCTTGTCGGAGCACGGATCCCCATAACCCACCCCGGGCGTGGATCAGGGACGATCAATCTCGGATTAGGACCCGGGGTTAAGTGGAATGGCGATCAGGTCGAGCGGGTAAAAGTCTGAGAAATTGGGTCCAGAACTCAGATCCGGCTCTAAGTGGTCCTGGGGGGAGAGTTGATCGGGGGTCAACAATCCCCCGTGGACCAATCAGAGCCCGCCAAGCACACCAATTTTATTTCTTTATTTTAGGGTAGAAAAAGGTCGAATTACTAAAAACCTAAAACATGAAATATTTTTATTTTATTTTTTTCTATTTTTTAGTGATTTTTAATATTTTTTTCGAAATAAAAATAAGCTATATACAATATAGTACTATACATAGGTATATATACAATATATAGGGTTTTGATTTTTGATTTTTAATTGTTATTTTTGTACAATTTTATTCCCCTTTTATATTTTATTTATTTACATTATGAAATAAGGAATAAAAAGATATTTTTATTTAATTTTTATTATGTATGTACATTTATATACATGGTATACGTACAATGTATTTTTGTATTTTTAATTTTGCTATTTTTATTTTGTTTTTGTTTTTGTTTGTTCTTATTTTATTTATTTATATTATAGAATATAGATTATTTACAACAACTAGAAAATTTAATTTTATTTATTTACAAGACTAAATAAATATATAAGAGTGGTTTATATACATGGTGAAGGTGGTATTTTTGGTCTTTTTGATTTTTATCTTTTTCTTTTGTTTTTATACTTATAGATATATACAAGTATTTACAAGCATGATTTAAGCTTATTTTTGTTGAGGAAAACATTTTTGTTTATTTACATAGATATGTACACACATGAGCCCCTATCTCCCTCTACTTTGGCTTTTATGCGGCCAGGCCCATGCTGAGCCCTCCCTTGGGTTAGGTTGCTCAATATTTATTCTAAATATTTCCCTCTTTTTCTTTTTTTAATCTTTATTCTTTTATTTTTGCACAAAAACATGCTAATTATAGGTTTTTACACAATGCATGCTTTTGATAATTATTTGTATTTACACATATCTACATGCATTTGCAAAGGTTTTTGTAGCTAAAATATAAGAATAAAGAGTGATGAATGAGTATTCATCACCCCCCTATACTTAACTTTGCTAGTCCCTTAGCAAACACTTATTTGAAAAATAAGTGAAAAAGAAAGAAAAAGAAAAAGAGGATGTACATGGATCAAGGTTGATTATTAAGCTTGCCTTCATTAAATTGGGGTATGGAGCTCGATCAGATCTTTGGATTATTAATGTGTCGGAACCTTATTTGGACTTAAGTCTAAAACTCAACAGCCTCTAAGTTCCACTAATCTATAACCAAGACTCCTCAATGCTCCAGATCAGAACAAGTCATCAATCCCAAACCCTGAAGACCATGAATCTTTTCTTGTCCTGTGAATGTGAGGTCTAAGCTCTCCACCTCAGAAATGGCAACTTGACAACCCTCCCCAACAAGGTAACTCTATGACCTCAATCTGACCACTCTTTCCTCGAAGAGCGGGGTATTCCCTTCTAAGTTCAAGTTCAACCGGCTCAAGAAGAGGAGGGAGAAGAGAATGGGTCAAGGCCAGTGTAGCCAAGTACCCTTGGGAGCTTGACCAGTGTAGCCAAGTCTCCCTGCTGCAAGCTACAACAGGTGGATCATGAAACTCAAGCTTTGCTTATTGCACTCTATATACATACTCCGGTGGGATTATCATTTTCTCTCAGACCCACCACTTTTTTGGAGTTATTTTCTTTTTCCACATTTTTTTTCAAGTACATCTATACACCATATACATGTGCAGCATATATACAAGGAGTTTTTCCTCTTGAGCCAGTAGACTATCCCTCTTTTGAAGCTTTATTGCAACCCACAACTCCCGTCGTTAGACCTCATGGCAACCAGACCAAGTTGAGACGCACTTCCTTCACTAAAAGAAGAAGAGAGGTTCCGCCTAGAAGTACTACCCTCATATGCTACCCCAAGTCAAGGAAGACTGCCTCCTCACCACCTCATCCGTGGAGAGCTCGGTGCATAGTGCTGGTGTCCAAGCAAAGCCATTGTCTATATGAGTCATGTGTTGTTGTTAAGTGCTCTACTTAGGCTCATTGAGATGACATGTGATCATAGCCTAGTGGACTCAAAGAATTAAGCCACCATGGACCTGAAAAGCCTTAAACCTAAGTCCTATAAGGTTCCTCTTAGAAATTAGTTGGATTAAGATCTTAATCAAGCTCCATTTCTCAATTTGATTCCAGGCTAGTTTAAATGTCAACTATCATCCAGAAAAACTATATACATATGTACAAAAGATGCTTTTCACACAAATTTTACAAACATGCAAAATTTTTGAAAAATGTTTTGAAATCATGAATGGATGATGCATGAAGTGCAAGTTTTGCAAAAAGATATTTACACACATTTACACAAGATTTTTGCAAACTTTTGATTTTCAAAACATTTTTGAAAAATTTTGTACTATATACATAATTTTGATAAGAAAATATTTACACAAGCTTTACACAAAAGATTTTTGAAATCATTTTTACAAAAATAATTTGTACACTAGCTATTTATGTGCAAATAAAAGAATGTTTATGTACATGAAAAATTTTTAATTTTTGTGATTTTTAGCCATTTTATTTATTAACACACTCACACAAAGTACGAGTTATGGCTAAAGTATATATGAAATATATACACACACCCCTATACTTAGCTCGAACGATGTCCTCAGAGTCAAGAGCGTTGAAGAAGACATAACTCGTGCTTAGTATAGGGAAGTGAAAAGGAAGGCTATATACAAAGACGAATGAATGAAATAGAAAAGTCAAGAGGATCTCAGGTCTTCCCCCTATACTTAGGATCAAATAATCCTAAGTATAGCAGGCTGTATACTAAGGGAAAACCGAGTGGAGAATGTACATGGTCTACCCGCCTATACTTAGGGTGAAATATCCCTACGTATAGGCAGCAAAACAGGGGTAGGCAGAAACAAAAGAAATACCCAAACGGTCTCACATCCCCCCTATACTTAGGGTAAAGTGCACCCTAAGTATAGCATAATCACAAGATGAATAATGGGATGTGGGACTAAAGAATGTAGTGATATGGACATCTGGATCTATAAGGCGGAGGAACAGTGAAACTCAGGCGTGAGATGCATTAGATGTGAGTCAAAGACCACATCTCACGCAAAATGAATAGGGGCAAGATCAGCGACCCGCGGCTCATGATCTAGAAATGGTTTGAGCCGCTGGCCGTTCACTCGAAAGGTACTCTCAGAAGACAACTCAGATATATCAATGCTACCGTTGTCGTGTACCTTTCTGACCAAGTAGGGTCCCTTCCATTTGCTCTGTAGCTTCCCTGGAAATAAACATAGCCTCGCATCAAACAGCCATACTCTCTGTCCAATCTCAAAATGCTTGTGGCTGATATGAGAATCATGCCACTCCTTCACTTTCTCCTTATAATGTAGGCTGTTTGAGAATGTTGTATCTCTAAGCTCTTCTAGGGCTGCCAACTCTGCCCTCCTCTCGTCTCCCATACCATCTGGATCCATAAGAATATCTGTGACTGCCCAAAGTGACTTGTGCCTCAGCTCAACAGGTAAATGGCACGGCTTTCCATATACGAGGCGAAAGGGAGATGTGCCCAATGGAGTCTTGAAAGACGTCCTATATGCCCACAAGACCGAGTCCAAAAGCTGTGACCAATCCTTTCGGTCAGGGCGGACGACTTTCTGCAATATAGTCTTGATCTCCCTATTCGACACCTCGGCTAGACCATTCGTCTGTGAATGATAAGGTGTAGCAACACGATGGTCTATACCGAACTCGCTAGCAAGGGCCTTCACCTGGTCGTTGATGAAATTTGACCCCCCATCAGAAATCAGAACTCGTGGAACCCCGAACCGCGTGATGATATGCTTCCTCAAAAATCTGCAAACTGTCCTCGCATCAGCGGCTCGGGAGGGAATAGCCTCAACCCAATGACTAACATAATCTACGGCCAACGGAATGTACTCAAATCCCTGACTCTTAGGGAATGGACCCATGAAATCGATGCCCCATGCGTCAAAAACCTCACAGAAGTGAATGGGCTGCATCGGCATCATATCACGCTGTCCACAAGTGCCCATCCTCTGACAGTCAGTACACCTCTTCACGAACTCATCTGAGTCCTTGAAGAGGGTAGGCCACCACAAGCCGGATTGGAGCACTTTCTGTGTCGTTCTCCTCCCAGAATGATGTCCTCCTGCCTCAAGCTTGTGGCAGTAAGTGAGGACGCTATGGTGTTCCTCCTGAGGAATACATCGATGCCAGACGCTATCCCCTCCTTCGTGGTAAAGGATGGGATCCTCCCAATGGTAGGACTTGGCCTTCGCAAGGAAGGTATCAAGACTCTGCCTGGGCCAATCTTGTGGGACTTTCCCAGCAACGAGAAAGTTCACAATATCGGCATACCACGAGTGTGAGGCGATAGCAAGGATCGCCTCATCTGGGAAGGTATCTCGAATGGGATCAATCTGCTCAGACTCCTCAGGCTGCTCTAAACGGGAGAGATGATCCGCCACCACATTCTTGACTCCAGGCTTATCCTTGATCTCAATGTCGAACTCCTGGAGTAGAAGGATCCATCTAGTAAGTCTGGCCTTGGCATCCTTCTTTGCCATGAGGTACCTGATGGCGGTGTGATCTGTGTACAAAGTCACTCTAGATCCAATGATATAAGATCGAAACTTATCTAGGGCGAACACTACGGCTAGCATCTCCTTCTCTGTAACCGTGTAATTCCACTGGGCGGAATCCAAAGTGCGGCTAGCGTAGTGAATGGCAAATGGAACTCCATCCCTCCTCTGTCCCAGCACTGCCCCTACGGCAAAGTCGGAGGCATCCGTCATGATCTCGAATGGGAGAGACCAATCAGGCGGCTGGAGGACAGGAGCCTCAATCACACACTGTTGGAGAGTCGCAAAGGCCAAAAGACACTTGTCATCGACAAGGGACTCGGTGTCTTTCGTCAAGAGGTCAGTCAACGGCCGGGCAATCCTGCTGAAATCCTAAATAAATCTCCTATAAAATCCAACGTGCCCCAGGAATGACCGTAGCTGCCTCAAATTGGACGGCGGTGCGAGTTTTCTAATGACATCAACCTTGGCCGGATCCACCTCCATGCCCCTGTTGGAGATGATGTGGCCAAGCACCGTCCCTTGAGTCACCATGAAGTGACTCTTCTCCCAAGATAGAACCAAATGGAACTCAATACATCGCTGGAGTACTCGGTCTAGGCAGTCAAGACAGGAGTCGAATCCGTCATTGTAGACCGAGAAATCGTCCATGAAGACCTCCAAACACTCCCCTACCATGTCCGAAAAGATCGACATCATGCACCTCTGAAAAGTCGCAGGGGCATTGCATAGCCCGAATGGCATGCGTCGAAAGGCATATGTACCGAAGGGACAGGTAAAGGTGGTCTTCTCCTGATCCTCAGGAGCGATGGCCACCTGGTTGTAGCCCGAGTACCCATCCAGGAAGCAATAATGGCTCTTCCCTGCCAGTCTCTCAATGATCTGGTCAATAAAAGGCAGGGGGAAATGGTCCTTCTTGGTGGCCTGGTTGAGTCTCCTGTAGTCAACACAGACCCTCCAAGAGGTGGGTACTCGTGTAGCAATCTCCTCTCCCGACTCACTGATCACAGTCGTGATGCCCGTCTTCTTGGGCACCACATGCAAGGGGCTGACCCACTTGGAGTCGGAAATGGGATAAATAAAATCTGCACTCCACCATTTTGATATTTCCTTCATCACGACCTCTCTCAGGTTGGGGTTCAACCGCCACTGGAACTCACGTGACGGCTTCGCCCCCTCCTCGAGATAGATATGGTGGGAGCACACTGATGGACTAATCCCATGGAGATCTGCTACGCTCCATCTGATTACCTTGCGGTTCTTTTCAAGAACCCCCATCAAACGGGATTCCTGCTCTCCAGTCAGATCGGCGGAGATGATGACTGGGTACATCTCAGGTTCGTCCGCAAGAAACCGATACTTTAGTGAAGTAGGGAGCGTCTTCAGCTCTGGACAGCTGGGCGCTGGAAAATCTGGCTGCGGAAGGAAATGTGTCAATGCTGCTAAGTTTGCCAAATCTGCCTGGGAGAAAGAAAGTGGACTCTCGCACACTGGATCTGGAGAAGGCTGCTCAACTGTGTTGTCTCTGATCTGCTCTGCCTCTGCCTCCTCCTTGTCTGTAGGCTCAAGTGGACTCAAGTCTAGCATCTGATCATCACAATCTGCCCAATCAAACTCTGAATCCGAGGGATCCGCATCAAATCCGGTGGCATTAGTACCGCCATCACACAAGGTGGCCTCAGCACCACCATCACCGAAAACCGTGTCGCGGTCAAGAACCGGCTCTGCTGCCTCTGGGGTATCCTGGACCAGGGCTGTGCTCTCCAGACTCTCCTCTGCTATCATCTCGGCATCTGTTGTGTATGAAAATGAGAGGATGGCCTGTGCTGCAGGATCTGCCCATGCTGCCTCATCATCTGTGATCTCACAGTCTTGGTGGATGTCTGGCTCGGCGTCTGTCAGCTGCTCTGAATCTGTGCTAGCCTCTGAGCATGCTCTCTCTCTGGCTCTGTAGTCCTTGACCGTCTCTATTTGTATACTCTCGCCCTCGACGCGAAAGTACACCTTCCCGCTGTCATGATCAGTCACCGCCTTGGCTGTGGCCAAGAACGGACGACCGAGGATGATGGGGGTATCGGTCACTGAATCAGGGATCTCCATGTCCAACACTACGAAGTCCACGGGGAATTTCAGGCCCTGAATCGTGACGATAACGTCTCTCAACAACCCCTTCGGCCTCTTGACAGATCGATCAGCAAACTGAAGGACTGTCCTGCTCTGTCTAAGAGTGCCCAACTCGAAGCGGTCGAGAAGGGCTGCCGGAAGGAGGTTGATCGACAATTCGCTATCTAATAGAGTCCGGTCGAACCTCTGCTCACTAATCTGACATCTGACATACGGGGCCCTGAATCTGGCCTCTTGGCTGGCAGACGGTTCTGGATCGCAAAACACGTGGCTTTCGTCAGCACATGAATCTCTGAAGTGTGGTTCCTCCTCCTCCTCCTGACTGTGGTCCTATCTCTCAAAGATCGCTGAAGAAGGGGGATGTGCTGCAAAGCCTCCTGGAGGGTCAGCTGGATGTGAAATCTGTCGATCATGCTCTGGCTGAATTCCTCCTGCTCTCTCTTTTTTGGGTCTTTTTCTTTTTTCTTCCCCTTCCCCATCTGAAGGGCTCTAGGGAAGGGGATCACAGGGTCCTTCGCAGATGAAGGACTAGGAAAAGGCCTAGACGGCTCGACGGCCGGATTCGCACATACATCAAGCACCACAGTGGGACCAGAAGAAACTAAACCTTTTCCTTTATTCACAACAGTGTTCTGAGATACATGAGAATGAGGAAAAACATCCGATCTCTCTACACAAACACCGGTGGCCCTAGTACCACCACGGGTTGGCTCTAATACTGGACGTCTCGCGGCCTCAGTACCGCGGGCTGGCTCGGCTCCTCAGGTGGCATCAGCACCACCTCCTCGAACTGGTGAAGCGGCGGCCTCAGTACCGCCGGTGGAATCAGCATCCTTGGTGGCATCAGTACCACCATCATCAGGTGCGACCTCAATACCGCTCTCCTCCTCCTCCTCATCTGGCGCCCTGGGTAGATCCTCGAGCCGTCGCTCAGATGAGGCGCCGCCTGCTGGTGCTCTACCGCTCCTAAGTGTAACAAAATCAGCATCAAACAGATATGAAGACATATCATCAAATGGATCACTAGGAGTGGCATGCTCAGTGTGAACTACCTGCTCAGACTTCCTCTTGAGGCTATTGGGGTTCGGCTCTATCTGTGTAGGGATGGCGGCCTTCCCTCTCACAAGGTCCCGCGTCTCCTGGCGGAACTCGTCCATCTCCCGTCTGAAGGTAGTCTGCTGGTCCGTGAGGAGGCGGGCTATGTCATCCAAGGCGGGGCTCTCATGGGAGCCCGACGGATAGCCTCTCTGATGCTGAGGCTGCTGGAACTGGTGCTGCTGGTAAGAGGGGTAGGAGGAAGGATGCTGCTGCTGGTGTGGTGGGTGAGCCTGCTGCTCACGTCTCCAAGACTGTCCCTGCTGCTGATAGGGACGAGGAACGAAGGACGACTGCTGGTGTGACTGGTAAGCTGGGGGCTGCTGCTGCGGCTGGTGATCTCTCTGCTGGCCATACTGCCCTCCCTGACCGGATGACTGCTGCTGGGGCTGGGTATCTCCACTCCCCCACCTGAATCCGGGATGGTCCCGTCGGATCCCAGGCTGGGGGCGGTCATACCAAATCCCGTTGACATCCATCAACGGCTCTGCATCGTAGGGGGCTGGCGGGAGTACTACCAGAGGATGATCCGGCTGGTATACCACCATCTGCAAGTCTGGAGATGGTGGGGACTGGTAGGAGGGCTGCTGTTGCTGGTACGGCTCCGCCTGTACAAGGTGAACCTGTCTAGGATGTTGAAAGGTGCTGGAGCGCTGGGACGAGCTCCTGCTGCCGCCGGTGTCGCCTCGCGACTGAAGACAGGGCTGTGAAGCCGTCTGTGCCTCCTGGAGACACAAGATGGGTCTTCATGTCGCTCAGAGTCTGTGCCATCTGCTCCATCTGCGTGATGCTCTGGCACTGCTTCTTCTCGATCAGCTCCATCCGGTCCAACTTCTCGCTGATGATGCCCATATCCGCAGCCGACGACTCTGCCTGTGCTGATGCAACTGCGGAAGAACTGGATGGACTGGCGTCGACCCGTGCTATCCTCTGGTACTGCACGGGTCCTGGATGCTGTTGGGGTCTCCCCTGTGTGTACAACCG
The DNA here is from genome assembly GCA_037367405.1 of Ottelia alismoides. Taxonomy (NCBI): domain Eukaryota; kingdom Viridiplantae; phylum Streptophyta; class Magnoliopsida; order Alismatales; family Hydrocharitaceae; genus Ottelia; species Ottelia alismoides. The sequence continues at coordinate 57,103 of JAZKJV010010038.1, read as the reverse complement.
GGTCTGGGACATCACCATGTAATTCTCAGCCATCTCCTCGTAGATGGCCCAGACCTGGTCGTGGTCCTTGGCGAAGTAGGACCCGCCGTAAGAAGCATTCACCAGGCCCTGGAGCTCTGGTGTCAACCCGCTGAAAAAGCTCTAAACAAGGTTCGGCTTCGAGATGTCGTGGTGCGGGCATCAGTCTGTGAGCTCTCTAAACCTCTCCCATGCCTCATGAAATTGCTCGTTGGGGAGCATGGAGAAGTTGCTGATCAGGGCCCTCGCTGCATTCGTCCGCCCGAGTGGATAGTACTTGTTCAAGTACTCGGTGCGGAGCTGCTCCCAGGTGTAAACAAACCTCCCCAAATGCTTCAGCCAGGTGGCTGCTCTGTCAGCTAAGGAGAAGGGGAAGGCGATCATCCTGATCGTGTCCTGGTCCACCTGACGGTCGTGGACAGTGCTGCATATCATCAAAAACTCCTGGAGGTGGAGATGGGGCTCCTCTGTCGCGAGTCTGTGGAAGCGGGGGAGTAACTGCAAAGTGTTCGGGGGGAACTTGAAGTCCCCCACGATCGCTGGAAGTACTACCCAGTGGTGCGTCAGCGTCGATCCGAGGTTGTGTAACTCCCGCATCAGTCTCGATGGTCCTCCGGCCGCTCCTGCGGCGGCTGCTGTTGCGGCTGCTGCTACGGCTGCTGCGTCCGCATCATCTGGGATCCTCGGTCCCTCTCTCCTCTGCTCTCGCTCTGCTCTCATCTGCTCCATCTCTCTCCTCATGTCGATCATGAAAGCTCCCTGATCCCTCAGCTGCTGCTGAACGGTCTCTAAGGAGGCGATCAGGGTGGAGTTGATCGCTCCCTGATCCAATACGAAGTGCTCAGGCTGACGGGAGCGATCCTCAGAACTGCCGGCCATGACGTCTGCTGCAAAATCAAATGAGCCCAACTCAGGTGCTGTCAAATCTATCAATCTCTCCTCGGGCTCATGTCTCTTAGGTCTGAAAGAAAGGGGGTCGAGGGAGAACAGGGCGGAGTCGTACTTGGGCTCGGAGAGCTGGTCTTGGCTCTCGCGGGCCAACCTAGATGATTGGGTAGACGTGCCCGAAAGTGGTGCAGCCAGAGGCTGCCTAAGAGAGCGTCTACCCATCATCTTGATCTGGCGAGTAGGGCGGATGAGATCTGGAGAAACTATGATCACAATGCAAACCCCCGGTTCACCAACGCAACGCGAGCTGAAGACCGTGAAAGTTCGGTCAAATTATCTTGTCAATTTTTATTAGGTGAACACACAAGATATCAGAGCGCTTACATGACCTGTTAGGAGACCCGATGCTACCCCAACCGACTGGCCTGCACGGAAGAGTCGGTAATCAGTCGGGACTAGCACCGGAGGGCTCTACCTAGGGTGCGGGTCACTCTCTCGCGCATCCAAACCACACAATGAGGGGGTTGCTCTCCCCAAGACAAATTTTTATGGTGAATGTCTTTTAGGATCAATAGTGTTAACCGGTCCCAATTTTATGGTTTTTCTTTTTAATATTTTTCAAATAGAAAACAAACGCCTAACGAATTTTTCGGCTCTCCTGGTTATTTAGTCCAAAACAGGGGGAGAAGTCGAAAAAGACGATGCGCGATGGAATCAATGATGCATGCTGAGTCAGAAATGCGTACCTTGTCTCCAGCACTCTACATGCAAGTGATCCGCGTAGAATTTAAAGACTGAAAAGTAAACTACCTATATGATGCAACGGGAAAAACCGAGTCCTAGACGAGCAACTTCTACATGCAGAACCGTCTAATCGGTCACCGACCTCCAAGCCAAAGGGTCCGGTCTTGGCTCACCCCTCCTCTGTCCGACAAATCGGGGGTAGGAGAAAGCGCTTTACAGGGCGAGCTGCGGCACGTAGGCTACGAAGGAGATGAGTCGATTATTTTTATTAATGGATTATTAGTGAGTCCAATTAGCGCACTATAGGAACAGGAAAATAGTTAAGTGTGGGGACCCTACTAATTACGGCACAAGCAAGAGAAATTCCTAAGTCTAGGGGCTCGATGAAAACCGCGTAAACACCGGAAAAGGCAGTAAAAATAAAAAGAAAACAAAGCCGCGTAAAAAGCCACAAAAAACCTAAGGATCCCCCGAGCACACCGGTGCTCGGCGAAACAGACCCGCTAAGTGTTCAAGCAATGTCCAAGTCCAGTCTGAGTCCCTGTATTATTACAATAATAATAATAAAAATAAAACCTAATCTAACCTCACCCACTCAACTCTCTCTCTCTCTCTCTCTCTCTCTCTCGCTCTCTCCTGCGGCTTCGTAGAGAAGGAAGCCGCCTCCAAGTTCCTCGGTTGCACCGGCTCCTCGAAAGTCGCCTTCGCGGTCCTCGGGCCCTCGCAAGAGACAGAGACAAGTGGTCAGACCAAGAGAATCAAATAAAATAAAAAGACAATAAATGAAACTGAAAATGAGGGTATATATGCAAAAATATAAAATAAAATAAACACTCAAAATAAAACAAAAATAAAAGTAAAAGAAAATAAAACAAAATAAAACAAAAATAAAATAGAAACAAAAGCCGCGAAAAGCCACGAGCTCTGAAAGAGCCGCGAAAAGCCGCGAAAACAAAAACTAAAATAAAAGGAAAACTACTAAGCCGTGCTCCCCGGCAACGGCGCCATTCTGATGACATGCCTGAGCACTCGGGTATAAGGTACTAAATAGGTCGTTGTGACCCAAGCGATCAGACTATGTCAATCAAGAAGAATGAACCACTCAGAATAGATAAAATCACTCAAAACACGAAAGCGGTCCTGCTATTGGATTAACCTGGTATAGCGACCAGAGTCGAACTCAAGGAGCACGGGTTGGCCTCTCGGCCTACGAAGTAGTAAAAAGAAATAAAATAAAAGAAGAAAATATTTTTAGTGGTTTCTAATTTATTTTATATTTTTTTTGGATTTTTAATGTATAAAGAAAATAGGAAAAACAAAGGGACACACACTTCAATAATTTATTAAACACACTAAAAATTAACCAAAAATTCAAACAAAAATATTTTTATGTGTTTTATAATTTTTAGTGTTTTTGGTGAATTTTTGAGAATTTTCTGATGTTTATTTAATTTTCTGAAAATCAAACAGTAGCTGATATAAATGGTACTGTCCAGCCGAGCCAAAAAGCCCTAGATAAAATATCTAAGAGCCCAAAAGTGGGCGGGAGGTAATTTTCCTGTAGAGAAGACAAAATGAGGAAAATTTAGGCACCAATTTTATTATTTTTGGATTTTTAATTTAATTATTAGAATTTTTATAAGTTTTTATGTGTTTTTCAATTTTTACTGGTTTTCAATAATGAAAAATAGCCAAAATTGGCTAGAAAATCAAACTAAGCAAGGCAAATAGTAGACAATTTTTGTAGAATTTTTAAGTGAGTTTTAATATTTTTTGTGATTTTTCAAGTTAGACAGTAGCAAAATTAAAGGTTTTTGAATTTTTAAAAATATCAAACGAAATCAAAAATGTCCTAAAAAAATCCACGAAAATTTTACACCATGGCAGGAGCCATGTGTCCAATTTTCGTTGGATTTGGAGGTGATTTGCTATTTTATTCAAAAATAAAGAAGGGACACTGTGCACAGGGACCAATGTGCAAATACCCAATAGTCTGGGGGGTCTGGTGCAATTTTCCCAGCAAAACACGCGCCACGCGCGTGCCTGGGGCACTCAGGGACCAAAATGTAATAAAAATAAGTCCTGAGGACTTATTGGTAACAGGTACCAAAAGTCCAAGGGCTTATTCGCAAAATACCCAAAATATCACGCACATGTCGAAATAAATCACGCACAGGGGTATAAGTGCAAATAAGTAAAAACTTTCATTCAAACCATAACAACCAGAACTACAAGGGTATAGAATGCAAATATCCCAAAGAAACCTCGTGACGAAGCACGTGTCAGACCATGTACAGGGGTGTAAAAGCAAATAAAGGCAAACACAAGGGTCTCTATGCAAGTTCTCCCAAAAATAAACAACTGCACTCAATATTTAGAGGACTAAAGCGAAATAAAATAAGGAAGAGGGCCTAAGGGTAAATTACCCTTTATTACTCGGAGCGGCTGGATGGACGCCACGTGTCTGATCGAGCGGTCAAGGGAGACTGGGGGTCCAACGCTGCTCTCCTCGGGATGATCCAACGGTTGGGGCTAGTCCTCGTGGTGCATCGGACGGTGTCGGGCGCAGATGGCTAACCCTCGAGCCTCGGATGGTCCAGATCTCTCCTTCTTTTGATCGAACGATGACGGCTTCTCCAACACGGACGGTTCAGATGAACCTGGAGCGAGAGGGACGATCGGACGGCTTCTGAAGGTCGTGGAAGAACAGGCGGCCGACAAACTTCGCCGGCCTTGTGAGTGCGCTCCTGACCTCCTCTGCTGCGCCTGAGGATCGGAGAAGCTCCGGCATGATGGTGCGCAGCTACTGATACCCTCCGATGGCCCAACCGAGCTCTGGAGAGCTCCGGCGAGGTCGGCGGAGGCGAGGCTCCTGGCCTGAATGACCAAAGCCCTCATATGGGCTGGGTAGCTCCTGCAGAGATCACCAAGAGACTCGTGGGCCGAGGGCAAAATGCCTCGACCCGGTTAGGAGGAGCGACGGTGAGCTGTGGGTCGATATGGCGAACTCCGGCGAAGGGGGTAGACGGAGGAGCTCGACTCCCAGCTCCTGTGCGAGCTGGGTTGGATGGAGGGGTGAAGAAGGTGCGCGGGGAGTCGGCGAGGGCTATGGCGATGCCCGATGATCGAATGGTGGTCGGGATTGATGGGAATCGACGATGAAAGGCGACGGAGCGAATTGGGCGTAAGCGGGAATCGAAGAAAGATAAGGACCTACAAGGTTACCTGGGTGGTCGAAGAGACTGGGGAGGAGCTGCTGAAGCTCCTGGTCGTTGCCTCGAGGAGCGTTTCCCTCCGAGGCTCAAGCTCCAGCTGATAACGGAGCGACGGCGGCGTAGCTCGCCGGATCGATGGACTCGCCTCCTCTCCTCGCTTCAACAGGCTCATACGCGAGCTGTCACTCTCACGCACTCTTTGGAGCTCACAGGAGGAGGAAAGAAATGGCCAAAGATGGAGCATTAGGGTGGCGGAGCAATGGCTATATATGGCTAGGGGTCCGGCTAAGATAGGTCCGGACAAGCTTGTCGGAGCACGGATCCCCATAACCCACCCCGGGCGTGGATCAGGGACGATCAATCTCGGATTAGGACCCGGGGTTAAGTGGAATGGCGATCGGGTCGAGCGGGTAAAAGTCTGAGAAATCGGGTCCAGAACTCAGATCCGGCTCTGAGTGGTCCTGGGGGAAAGTTGACCGGGGGTCAACAATCCCCCGTGGACCAATCAGAGCCTGCCAAGCACACCAATTTTATTTCTTTATTTTAGGGTAGAAAAAGGTCGAATTACTAAAAACTTAAACATGAAATATTTTTATTTTTTTTTCTATTTTTTTAATGATTTTTAATAATTTTTTCGAAATAAATATAAAACTATATACAATATAGTACTATACATAGGTATATATACAATATATAGGGTTTTGATTTTTGATTTTTAATTGTTATTTTTGTACAATTTTATTCCCCTTTTATATTTTATTTATTTACATTATGAAATAAGGAATAAAAAGATATTTTTATTTAATTTTTATTATGTATGTACATTTATATACATGGTATACGTACAATGTATTTTTGTATTTTTAATTTTGCTATTTTTATTTTGTTTTTGTTTTTGTCTGTTCTTATTTTATTTATTTATATTATAGAATATAGATTATTTACAACAACTAGAAAATTTAATTTTATTTATTTACAAGACTAAATAAATATATAAGAGTGGTTTATATACATGGTGAAGGTGGTATTTTTTTGGGTCTTTTTGATTTTTATCTTTTTCTTTTGTTTTTATACTTATAGATATATACAAGTATTTACAAGCATGATTTAAGCTTATTTTTGTTGAGGAAAATATTTTTGTTTATTTACATAGATATGTACACACATGAGCCCCTATCTCCCTCTACTTTGGCTTTTATGCGGTCAGGCCCATGCTGAGCCCTCCCTTGGTTAGGTTGCTCAATATTTATTTTAAATATTTCCCTCTTTTTCTTTTTTTAATCTTATTCTTTTATTTTTGCACAAAAACATGCTAATTATAGGTTTTTACACAATGCATGCTTTTGATAATTATTTGTATTTACACATATCTACATGCATTTGCAAAGATTTTGTAGCTAAAATATAAGAATAAAGAGTGATGAATGAGTATTCATCAGTAAGCTACTATATCTTACCATTACCCGACCAGATATCTCTCTTACTGTCGGAAAACTTAGCTAGTTCATGGACTCTCCTACTTCAGCTCACTATGATGCATGCATGATAGTTCTAAGGTACATCAAATCATCTCCAGGAGAAGGACTACTATTCACCAAAGGTAACAACTTTGACCTCATGGCATATTCAGACGCAGACTATGGAGGAAGCTTGATAAATAGAAAGTCTACTACAGGGTTCTGCCCTTATCTTGCAGGAAATTTGGTCACGTGTAGAAGCAAGAAACAAGTTGTGGTTTCTCGCTCGAGTGCTGAAAGTGAATACTGAGCCATGCTCAGGCTGCATCAAAACTTGTATGGATCCGATCTATACTTACATATCTTCATATCACTCCCAGAAATACCATGGAACTTACATGCGACAACCAAGCAACAATGCACTAGCCAACAATCCTATGTTCCACGAACGCACCAAAAATGTGGAAATTGACTGCCATTATACTAGAGACCTGACACAGAAAGGGCTACTTCGTACTCAGAGCGTACCTTCCTCGGATCAAACGATAGATATATTCACCAAGCCACTTGCACGCATACAATTCGAAAAGTGTTGTAATAAGCTGAGCATGATTGATATATATGCCCCAGCTTGAAGGGGAGTGTTGAGAAACACTCTATTCATAAACCCTAGGGTTATATTAGTCATCTCACGTACAAATTATATTTTAACCCTAACCCTAACCCTAGGTCTCTCTACCTATATAAAGAGCCATAAGGATTCCTTTCTCAATAAGAAGAAAAGGTTATGAAATAATAATTATTCGTTAGTTAATCTCCAATAGTCCCGTTGAATTTGGACTATAGTCAACTTTGTATCCACGTACATGATTTGCAAACCTCAATTTTCACATTTGTTTTTTGTGCATCAATTTAAAATTTTTACATTTTCTCATCCGATTATGCTCCTGTTTGGATCAGAAATGGAAGGAAAAAAATAAACCAGTATCCGGAAATTAGGTGGCTGTAAAGATTGCACGATGAAAATTGATATGCAACACATTCTTTACAATGATCTGAAACCAATGTCTCCTCTAGATTCTATCTGAAGCGAATTTCAGTTGAAGAACGAAAAACTAAAATCAACTCCCCCCCTTTATTAGTTGATGCCATCCGGATAGCATGCAACATGGAAAAATAACCATCATCAATAAAGCATTTAAGCACTACTAGATTCTCGAGGACAAGACCAATTGAAGGATTCAAACATGCGACTTTAATTTAGCGTCCTCACATACTGCCACAAGCTTGAGGCAGGAGGACATCATTCTGGTAGACAGACAACACAGAAGTGCTTCACTCCGGCCTTTGGTGGCCTACTCTCTTCAAGGATTCTAATGAGTTCATGAAGAGATGTACTGACTGTCAGAAGATGGATACTTGCGGACAGAGAGACATGATGCCCATGCAGCCCATTCACTTTTTTGAGGTTTTTGACGAATGGGGGTATTGATTTCATGGGCCCATTTCCTAAGAGTGAGGGGGTTTGAGCATATTTTGCTCGCTATAGATTATGTCAGCCGATGGGTTGAGGCCAACCACGCCCGAGCCGCAGATGCTAAAACTGTGTGTAAATTTTTGGGGAAAAATATCATTTCACGGTTCGGGGTACCTAGAGTCTTGATTTCAGATGGGGTGTCTCACTTTATCAATGACAAGGTTAGGCCCTTGCAGACGAGTTCGGCATTGACCATCGTGTTGCTACGCCGTATCACCCTCAGACTAATGTTCTTACCGAAGTATTGAATAGGAGATCAAGACTATCTTACAGAAGGTTGTCCGCCCAGACCGAAAGGATTGGTCACAGCTTTTGGACTCGATCTTGTGGGCCTATCGGACTTTCTTCAAAATCCATTAGGGACATCTCCCTTTCGTCTCGTCTATGGCAAGTTGTGCCATCTTCCTGTGGAAATCAAGCATGAGTCACTTTGGGCAGTTACTGAATTATTATTGGATCCCGAGAGTATAGGAGAACAGAGGAGAGCAGAGTTGGCAGCCCTGGAGGAGCTGAGAGATACATCCTTTTCTAGCAGCCTACAGTATAAGGAAAAAGTGAAGACATGGCACGATTCTCTTATCAGCCATAAATAGTTTGAGCCCGATCAGCGTGTATGGTTGTTTGATTCTAGGCTGAAATTATTTCCAGGGAAATTATAGAGCAAGTGGAAAGGTCCGTATGTGGTCAGGAAGGTACATGACAATGGTAGTATTGATATATCTGAGCCGTCATCTTCCTCTACCTTCCGTGTTAACGGTCAACGCCTGAAGCTATATCTAGATCATGATCCGCCGACCGTTGACGTTGCCCCCATTTTTCTGGTATGAGATGTGCTCTTTGACTCATATCACTTGCATCTCATACATGGTGATCACTTCCATCTTCCGCTATACAGATCCATCTGTCCATATCATTCTTTCATCTGATTGTTATCTTTTCTTCTTTTCTTCTTTTCTTCTTTTCTTCTTTTTCCTTTTCTATCTTCTTTTTGTATCAAAAAGGTGTTGCCCCTTGTTGTTAGTTTCTACACTTAGGACGTACTTTGTCCTAAGTATAGGGGGTGTGCACCCCAAGATTTCATTCCTTTCGATCCTCTCCCATTGTCTCCTCTTCTTGTCTATACTTAGGGATATCTTACCCTAAGTATAGGGGGAGATAATCTGAGTACGATCTGTCCATTCCCACCCTTGACCCTCCCTGTGTTGTGTACAGTCTGCTATACTTAGGATTATTTGATCCCAAGTATAGGGGGGACGATCTGTCCATTCCTTCTTCGTCCATTTATTCTTTTGACTTGCCTATACTTAGTACGAGTTTATGTCTTCTTTTTTCTCTCCGATCTATGAGGACATAGATCAAGCTAAGTATAGGGGGGTCGTGTATACTACGTATATACTTTAGCCATAACTCGTACTTTCGTATTTTCTTAATAATATGGATAATAATTCTTTAATTTATTAAAAACCTTAATAAAAAGATGTTTGATCATTCCTCAAATTCTTTCTGTAAATACTGATTAATAAATCAAGTGAAAATGTTTTTTTTTGCAAAATGTTTGAAAAATAGTTTGAAAATCTTTGTGAAAAATCTTTTTGAAAACTATTTGAAAACGTTTTGTTACATGTTTTCAACCTTTGTAAAAACATTTTGTTTTGAAAATTTATTTTCTTTGTGTGAATAAAATGTTTGAAAAATGATTTGCAAATGGTTTGAAAAATGGTTGCAAAAATATGTGGAAAATCTATATATACTATTTGGAAAACCTTTGCAGAATGATTTTCAAATGTGTGTACATGTTTGTAAAAAATGTGTGTAAAAATTATTTTGGACTATAGTTTTAAAATTGTTTGAAAAACCTGTGTCAAATAAGTTTGAGGAATATATACATCACACCTAAAATTCTTTATTATATATCTATAAAATTGATCACTTATCCCTGTAAATTCTCAAAATCCACTTCTTAAGAAGCACTCCCCGTGTACATATTTTTAACCTGGCTACCAAAATCTTTTTGTTTTGAAAAATCCCAAAAACATCTGCAAAATTAAAATCCAAAAACATTTGAAAAATCTCTTGAAAAATACAAAAAAATGCATATGCATAATCTTTTCAAAAATCCATAAAAAGTTCAAAATCTTTGAAAATTGCATCACAAAAATATTTTCTGCATATCATTTGCATAACATGAGCATTTTTTTGGATTGAGTTTGATAGTTGAACAAGTCTACGTAAAATCCAGAGATTGGATCTTGATTGGACCTTAAAATCTACCTAATTAAACAGGAACCTTATAGGAACTGAGTTTGAGGTACTTCATGTCTAATTGACTTAATTCTTTGAGGATGCATGAGACTTGGTTCAATGGATCTTGACTGCCTAAGTAGAGTATTTCAGAGCACACACACGACTCTTGTTGATAATGACCTAACTTGGATACATGCACCTTTTACATGGCTCAACTCAGTTTGGGGTGGTGAGGGGATTGGATTTGCCAGTATGAGACGCACACAAGTGGAAACACTTGTCCTCCTCTAGGGAGGGAAGTGCACCCCAACCCGTCTAGTGATGAGGAAGTCTAAAGACAGGAGAGTGCGGGTTGCAATAAAGCTTCAAAAGAGGGATAGTCTACTGGCTCAAGAGGAAAACTCCTTATGTAAATGCTGCTGTGAATAGTATTTAAAAAAATGGTCAGGCCTGTACAAAAATAAAATGTCTGCAAAGTATGTACATATGTTGTAAAGTCAATAAGCAAGCTTGAGTTCCAAAGTCAAATATGTGAGCCTGCAGCTGGATGACTTTACTACACTGGTCTTGCATCCTAGGATAGGTAGCTACACTAGCTACCGTCCATTCTTCTCTTCACCCCCTCCTCTTGAGTTGGTTGCCACTTGAACTTATAAGGGAATACCCCGCTCCTCGAGGATAGAGTTGCTGGATTGGGGAATCATTGGGTTGTCATACTGGAGAAGTCAGTCTCTTTGTCATTCTAGTTGGGGAGAGCCACTATCACTTACACTGTACGAGTCAGATTCATAGTCGTAAGGGTTTGCGTATGAATTGAGATATTTCTGACCTGGCTATTGAGGAGACTTGGACAGAGTTTTGGGATTCTCAGGGACTGTTGGATTTCAAATCTGGTTCTCATTAAGGTTCCGCCCACACTAAAATTCCAAAGGTCCTACTAAAGCTCCAAACTTTGATTTTGTGAAGACAAGTTTGATAATTAAACTAAATCCACCTTCCTCTTTTTCTTTTCTTTATTTTTCTTTCTGCACTTATTGCATAAGTGTTTGCTAGGGACTAGCAAAGGAAAAGTATAGGGGGATGATGAATCCACATTTCATCATCTTTATTCTATCATTTTGGCCTAAAAACCCTAGTAAATGCGTGTTAATACCCTTAATTAGAGCATCTTAGCATTCATGCATGTGCATGTAATTAGTGTATAAAATACTGTAATTAAAGCCAAAATTATAGAATAAATAAAAGAAAATAAAAAGAATAAAATATTGTAAATATTTTATGACCTGAAACCCCGAGACGTAGGCATCTTGATGAATAGGTCGACAAGGAATAAAGTAGGGGGAGATAAGGGCCGAAATACAATAAAATCCCCTTTGTTTTTGTTCATTTTTTATTCATTTTGGGACCTATTTTGGTTCCACTTTTTATACCTCAAATAAAGAAACTTTGTACATGAAAGTTGTAGATAATTAAATAAATAAAAATATAAAATTGATTTCATACAAAAATAATGTACAGATAAAAAGTTATGATCTGAATAAAATTCCAGAATCCCAACTTCCCAGACCTGTATCTCCCTATTAAAAACGCCAAATGCATCAAACTCACTTTTAATTGTATATAATTTAAAATAAGCTATTTAATGGCGGTGGTTTCGCATTTGGCGGAGCTACGGTTTGAAAGTTGAGTTTTGGACCCCTATTGTATACTTGTACAGATTAAAATATTCAATTTATTTATTATTCATTATTTTTATAATTTCTTATTTTTATAATTTTGTAAATATTATTTATAATAAATTTGTGTATTAAAATCAGAATAAAAACACAAAAGAAATGTAAAATAAAATACTTGTATATAAAAGATATAGGTATAATACCTATATTTATACCTGTACAAATAGTACTTATATTTTATTAAGTGTATAAAATAATTTAGAAAAATAACATAAAAATATTCTCAAGTGTATAAAAGTATTCTATAATTTTATAAAATAATAAATAAAATTAAATAAATTAAATACACAAAATAAAATAATAAAATATATAGATATAGATACCTATAAGGGGTATAAATGGTAACTTATAAAATTATACCTCATAAAAATAATTAAAATTCATAATAAAATACCTTATAAAATAATAAACATTTTTTATTAAATAACCTAAAAATTAAATAAATCATTTACTATTTTTAAACTAATTTTTAAATAATTTTCCAGAGGTTTTTCCTGGTTGCTCCACGTTGACCAACCAGGTGGTCTGGACTGTTGACCAAGGTCAACAGTCTGACCTTCCCTCTGGGTTGTGACAGAGACCTCGTTTGACCCCCATGTTCACGGATTTTTCGAGGCATCTCCTTGCACCCTTTCATGATGCGGCCTCTGTAACTTTGTTCCTCGACAATCAGCCATTCACGCCCTTGTGTTTTTTGGGGAGAGGGCCGTCGATTCGCCCGATCTCCCTTGGTCTTTGGAGCGCCATAGTCACATAGTCAAACCCCTTATATGCCACCCCGACTTCCTTTTCGATTTTGAACCCCTCATTCCATAGGTTTAGCTCCCTTTTCGCGCCCCATCGCTCGAGGAAGGTGACAGCTTCCTCTTGAGTACGTCAGGCCGGTCGAGCAACGCCTGAGGTGGCTCCACGACCTCCGCCTTCGTCGGCGTTGAGGTAACTCCTTCCCTCCGGTGTTCAGCCGTTGAGGCATCCCCTTTCGCTTTTATTTCTTTTGCATTTTCTTTGCCTTAGTCCTAGTAATATTTCGCCCCACAAATCTCCCATTTTCATCGATTGAATCACGTCCTACGCAAACCTCACCGGAGTGCACCTCCGTCCGACCACCTTCGCGCCACTCCTCGCTGCCATTTAGCTACCGCGGGACCCAGGCACTTTTGCCCTGGGTCCTCTCATACTTTTCTGCAGGTCAAAGGGCTTTGACTCGAGCCCTGGGCTCATTTTGCACCTCGCCGGAGTTCAGTGGAGCTCCACAGCTCCGCCACCCTCTTCTGCGAGCCTCGGCCACCGACGAGGTGTTCTGGAGCCATCAGGAGATAGAGGAAGACCACAGGAGCTTTGCAGCCCCATCTTGAGCATTCTAGGTCACCAGAGCACGGCGATCAAGCTCGGGGAAGCTTGCCTCGTCGACGTTCTTCCCCGTTCTTCCTCTGCGCCTCCCCACCGTCGGATCGGGCTGCTCCTCCCAGATCGCACGTCGACCGTCGGATCATCAGCGCTCCTCCACCGTCAGATCTCGATCGGAGATCTAATCTCAGACGTCAAAGCCGAAGCGTCATCGACCATCAGATCATCGACACGTGGCAAGTGGAAGACCATCAACCCTCGGATCGCGCACGAGGTGTTGGGCGTGGGTATTTTGCACTATAACCCATGCCATTTTTGTAATTTCTACTTAGTCTATAAACTTTCCTATGCCGTGTTAAAACTTTTGTAATATTTGCATGTTGCCTCCGGACATTTAGGGATATTGCATTCCAGTCCAAGCCACGTCACCTCACGTGAGTAGTATACGTGAGGTGCGGGGTATTTTGCAGAGAGGCCCTCAGCCATTTTTGTATTTGTGATCAGTCTGTGAACTTTTAGTTGAAGTTATAAGTTTTGAGGATATTTGCAAGCAAGCCCCCTGAATTTTTGCATATTACATTTATACCCTTCCCAAGCGCGTGCTAGTCACGCGTCTGGTTGGGTTATTTGCAGGCGAACCCTTGCAGGTCTGGGATTTAGACTTGGCCCATTAAGTTTTATATTCAGTATAATATTTTGTGGAAAAATTGCACTTTGGCCCTTGAAAGTTTGTCTATTTACACTTATACCCCTACCATGCCTTGTATTATGGTGTGCTTTCCTTATTTATTTCACACATTATTTTAATTCAAAAAATTACCAAAAAAATAGTTTAAGCTCATGTTGCATTGCACATTCACGGCATATTTTTATTTGCATATTTATTGTATTTTAGTATTTATTAAAAATCAAAAACTTGCATTTTCAGTACTTTTTACCTTAGAAAATACCAAAAAATATCAAAACCCCTTGAAAATTTCCAAAAAATTACCTTAGGTCTATTTTAGTATCTTTTAATTACTATCCAAAAATCATTAGAAACTTCGAAAAAAAAACCTTAAAAATTAGAAAACCTCTAAAAACTTCATAAAAATCTAAAAAATCCTAGAAAAATACTAAAAATGCAAACTCAGGTTCTGTAGCTTCCTTATTTTATTACCTTGATTTTAAAATTAATTTGAGGAATTTTGGGTACTGTTTAGTATTTTTCATCCTCATTTTTATTTCGACCAGTAGTCTAGTTCACTGTTTTCTTGTGTTTTAACTTTTAAAAATACCAAAAACATTCAGAAAAATTCCCAAAAATCACAAAAACACTATAAAATACAAAAAGACCAAAATATTTTATTTCCTAATTTTAGTGTATATTCCTTATTTTTATAAATACCTCATTCTCTTTTTCTTATATTCCTTTTATTGAAAAAGAAAATATAAAAAATTATAAAATATAAAAAGAAAATAAAAATCAGAAAATCAAAAAAATCAAAATACAAAAATATAAAATTAAAAATTAAATAAAAAAATTAAAAACCCACAAAAAAATATGCATACTTGTAGACACTTAATCACATCACACTTTTTGCACTTGCTTGATCTATCATGTGTGCTCCCTGTGTTCGACACTCTACACATACTTGCACTATACACTTTTTATGTAGAGTTAATAATAAATTTTAACTCGATTATTGCTTGTCATTGTTTGATTTGATTGTGGGTTAATTGTTGATTAAATCTGGATTTTGAGTGGTCAACACATCGATTATGTTCCTGCCTTGTGAGGAATACACGACCGTCTCGACTTCTGAGTTTATCAGTCGCGCCGGCCTTGGAGTCCTGATCCTTTGTGCAAAGAGGGGCGGCGGCAACCCCCTTACAACTTGAAGAAAAAGCAACGAAGCAGAGGAAGCCCTAGGGGGCGTTTTTTAAAAATAAAAAATGGGTAAATTGTAAAAATGTCCCTGAAACTCTCTGAAATTATAAATTAGCCCCTGTCGAGTTCAAGGTGCGTGTGTTGCACGTGTTATATTGGGTAATTTGCGAAATCCTCCCTATTATTTATTATTTTTATATATTCTGCAAAACTATTTTGATAATTCCATTGAAGTCCCTATATTCCATACTTTAACTTGCTTGATCTTTTTGATGGAATAAATGTTTTTATTGTTCTAAAAATTTTCAAAAAATTGTTATGTTCCTGCTATGCCCGTGAACATTGCATAAAATTTTCATTGTATTTTGTTGATTTTTGATATTTTTAAAAATTCAAAACAATATCTTTTTCTCTGTCTGGAATTAGAAAAATTTATAAAAATTAGAAAATTTTCCTAAGAATTCCAAAAAAATTACTATAGATGTATTTTGGTTTCCTTTAATTTCTATCCAATTTTCGTGCATAGATCATTTATAAAAACCAAAAAAATGTGAAACACTGAAAATATTAAAAAATTGTAGAAAATTGCAGAAAAATTAAAAAAATGTAATTTCAGTCTCTCTGTGTAGATAATTATTTGTAATTTAGCATAAAAATAAATTCCTGGCATTTTGGGCATTAAAGTATTTGTAAGTTGCAAAATACTCTTGGTTGTGCACTGTTTCCCTTGATTTCCATTGTTTGATTTTTATAAAGTCATAAAAACATCAGAAAAATTTGAAAAAAAATTATCAAAAATATTTTAAAACCTGTAAAATTCAAAAACATTTTCTCCATAATTCTCTGTTTATTTTTGGTTGTTCTGAAAAATACAAAAGTAGTGTGGTGTTATGTGTTTTTATTCCATTGTGACTTGTGCTTTATTTGAAAATAAAAAAAATGAAAAAGCAAAAACCACTAAAAATTTTATTTTTGAAATTTGACTACTTATTTTTTAAATCATGCTCCTTGTGTTCGACCCTGGTCGCTATACCAGGTAAATTGATTAGCGAAATCGCTTACATTCCAATGTTTGATTTCTTTCTCTTAAGTAGTTGATAAATTATTTTTCTCGTTGAGTTAGCCGATTAATTGAGATCGCAACGACCATTGACATATTTGCATACTTAACCCTAGTTGATCGGTCGCTCATCAGAATGACGTCGTTGCCGGGGAGCACGACTTGGTAGCCATCTTTCAGTTTTATTCTATTTGTCTCTACAATATTATAACTATTTTCTGACCATCGTCTGCTTTGATTT
Organism: Ottelia alismoides; assembly: GCA_037367405.1. Lineage (NCBI taxonomy): Eukaryota > Viridiplantae > Streptophyta > Magnoliopsida > Alismatales > Hydrocharitaceae > Ottelia > Ottelia alismoides. The sequence goes on along the minus strand of JAZKJV010010038.1, from coordinate 40,746 downwards.
TTGTTCGAGGAACCACTTCAAGGATGACTCGAATTCTTATTGGAGAACTTGCGCAGGAGGAGGAGCAGAAGAAGAGCAGGAGGTAGTTATTTTATTTTAAAGAACATTTGGATTATTGTTGTAATAATAAGACTGTGAACTGTAGTTGGACTTGGACATTTTGGGGTCTGTTTCGCCAAGTGCCGGTGCACTTAGGGGACTTCACCGTTGTTTTCCGTATTTTATTTTCTTGTTTTTATTTTTTATTTATTTCACACGGATTTGTTATGCTTGAACCCCTAGGTATAGGTTTCTATTTGGTTGAGCCATGTAGCGTTAGGTCCAAAGCCCCTAATAGAATATATGTTCCTATAGAACTCGCTTGGACTTAGTCAAATAAATCCGTGCTTCACGATAATAGAAGTTTATATTTAGGACGGTTCTCTCATTGCATTCATATAGAGTAGTTTAATTTTTTTGTATGGATCATATTGCATGTAGACTAGTAGAGTCAGGTACGCACCTCTATCTCTAGCATTTGCATCCATATTTTCTCGTACATTATCTTTTTCATTTTCCCCTCTATTTTGTGGATATATGAATAAAGGAAATCGGAAATCTCGTTAGACATTTCATTGAAAATATCCAAAAAATCAAAAAAATCAAAAATTAAAAGTTAAAAATCGGGACTGCTAATTGACTTGACCATAAAAGTAAACGTAACTGATTCATCATTATTTTGGGAGAGCAATCCCCTCATTGTTTGCGCTTTTAATTGCTCGCGTACACACTAAGGAGTAGTGCCCAAATCCTATTAAAGCCTCCAAGTGTTTGTACAACTTTTTCTGATCACTAAACTCTTAAAATTGAAAAGATAAAGACCGAACTCTCACGGTCAGATTTGTGTTGAGTTGGTGAACTGGGTGTTTGCTTTGTGTTTGGATGTCTTTGGTGTAAGTTGGTTACGTTAATCTTCCCTAGATCATTAGTAGTTTCCTTCTATCTCTTTTACTATATTCCTATCCCACCCTCCATCCCTTCATCATCATTCTTTCCTCTCGTCATGATGGGCCACACTCCATTCCAACAGGATTTTGCGGCTTCTTCATTTCATGCCCATCATCACTGCCCACTCTCTTGGGAGGTTGGATCTCCGACCGACGTTCTATCTTCTCCCTTTACACTTTCCCATTTGGGACATGCTGTGAGTGACGCTCGAGAAGACCAGATTGTCCAAATATGAGACCTGGGCGATTACCTTGCTGAGATGAGAGTGCACCCCATAAGCGATCAAATGGAGCAGTTGCGAGTTTTAGATGACTTTTATCCTGGGATGATGCCTGTGTACATTTACTTAGAGTTCCAGAGAACGAACTCAACGGGGCAAACTTCATCATAATAATCAATTTGGTTGCACTAAACTGGTGACTTAGTGTATAGGTGAAGTGAGTGCAAAAAGAGATCAAGTTTTGGAGTATTTTGTGCTCTTTGTTTCACTACTTATTAAGACCTGATTTTTTTATCTTTTTGAAATTTCAAATTAATTGTTAATTTTAATATATATTTTCAATATTTTATTGTTTATATTTTATTATTTTTTGATATTTTTTTATTTCTTAAAGTTAATTTTGGTAATGATATTTGACTTTTTACTATTTTTTCTGACTTTTATGGTTTTAAAATACAACCTAACATTGTAAAATATGTAGAAAATGAAGTGAAAATATTTTTTGTATTTTCAAAAAGATGTTTTTAAAATTATTTTTAGAGTTTATATATTTCGAGGATATGTTATGTAGATAGAAATAAGGTTAAAACTATATAAAAATGCTCAAAATGAAGAAAATTTTGGGAGAATTCGGCAATTTCACTAAAAATACCTAGGGTTCGTTTGGTTGCAGGGTTGGGCAGGGTTGGGTTGGCCTCCCAATCCTCCTCACAGTTTACTATTCACAGGGGTACCCCAACCCAACCCAACTCTGCCCAACCCTGCAAACAAACGAATCCAGGGTATTTTTAAATTGGAGAGGAAGTTCATGGGCACTAAATAGGTTTGATTTTTTTTGTATTTTTTTGAGTTTCATGAATTTTATAAAAATTTTCTAGGATTTTCAAATTTTTGAGTTTGTAGGAAAAATGTAAGGATTTTTGATATTCTTTTGGAGGGCTATACTCCTAGAGTAGAGGCACAACCCCTCTGATTTTTTAGAACTTTTGGATAAAAGATAGAATAATAATAAGGAAAATAAGCTAGATAATGTATTTTTGAGTTTTTTAGAAAACATCAAGTAATATTAATTTCCACAAATCAAAATTTGAGGTGATACTACACATGTATTGGAATATATGGTTTAGAGGATTTTGCAAAGTGTTTTGTGTATAATTTATGTTGATTTTTAATAGTATTTTTAATTGGAGATCAACAAAGCAATTGAAAAAAGTCAAGTAATAGTTCACTAACTGAAGTAGCACTTCTACTTAATTCTAAGCCCAAATTATACTAGAAACAGCCGCAAATGTTTTTTTATCAAAACAAGTTAGCTTTCATTAAATAAGTTTTACTTAATTCTAACTATGTCTAAAGTATTATGGGTAAAAATAGTATAAATGAGGCCACTTAATACGAGCCTCTCAGAATTGAAATCAGTCAAATACAAATTTTCTAGGTGCTTCGAACGAGCCCCCTAGCGGGGCCTCATGTCATGTGTTGTACCCAAATGGTGGAGGGACTTGCCAAATTTCTACCCCGTTTGTAATCGAAGGGGGGCGGGAAAACAACCACGTATGGGTTGTTCATTCCCCCTTCTCCGATCAGCTCGTCAGCCCGATGCGGCAATAGAGGGGAGCTCCGACGCCGAGGTCTGTCCTCCGCCGGCCAATATTTGTTGTTCCCGATGTTCGTTAGGCTTGATCCTTGGTTCTGGAGCTTCGTCGTGAGTCACTCCAGATGTTTGAAGAAGGCATCGAGGTCCGAGGAGGCTCATACTTGCTGCGAGAGCTGGTGAACCAAGCTAACTGAAAGCTTTCGATTAACCACAACGAAGTCTCAGATGGCTTCCAAAACCCAACGATGGGAATTGGCTTGGGCCAACATTTTGGTATTCCATTCGCCTAAGGTCATGTTTGGTTGGAGAATAGGCTTGGAATAAGGAGTCAATTCTTCTCCCGACACGGTTTCCAGCGGTACGATTATTCCTCATTATTCCATCTTATTTCACTTTTATTCATATTTTTATCCCACCTTACCTACCTTTATTTCAGCTTATTCTCCTTATTCCAATCCTCCAACCGAACGGAGAATAGACCCTTATTTCCATTATTCTCCATCCTTATTCATGCTTATTCTCCTACCGAACGGGCCCTAAAGGTATAAGTCGAGATCTTCGTAGATTTACCGTCTGTTTAGATGAAGCTATTGCTTTTTATATATAATTATTCCCTAATTAGATGATAACTCCCATCATCAAACTGTCTACACTACGGTAAAATGTTTCTATAGTGACTTTTTACTAAAATCCACCGCTATATCGTCCGATATTAATTATATAATAACATAATATTCATCGTAAAATTATGTTTCAAATTGAAACTAGTGTTACATATGGTATCTCTTGGTACATCATTACTGATGGTTCATATAGCAAGACTTATCTATTGTTATTTTTTTTCAAAATTTAACTAATTATCGCTAATTTTTAAACTAAGAAATAGCTAAAATTCTGAAATAGATGGCAACAACTAAGTGTCTATATATATACAATCGTTAATTATAGCAAGGATATGACTTCTTCCCTAAGTATAAAAATTAATTTCATCGTCTATAAATGTTTAACCATAAGTATAACAAATAAGTTCATCATCTTTAAATATTTAACGAAGGATGATGCATATAGTGATTGATTTTAAAGGAAACGGCACTATAAACATATTTTATTCTAGATATATCCCTCAATCTTAATGGTGGTGATGTAAATTGGTTAAAATCTTTGCAAATAGACACTCCTTACATTTTAATAAAATCTCTTTTTTGTCCCCTCCCTTCTATTTCCAGCACGCGCGCCTTCACATCCTAGCAACGCCAACTTCCAAGGAATCTTTGAGTGATTTATATTTTACTCATGTGGTTTATTTTTGCAACTCTCAAGTGATATAAAAATTCGTACATGTTTTATTTTGATTTAATTAAGCAACATATACGTATAAATAATATATTTGTGCGGAGAGTGACGATTTACACATGCGGACAACTGATATGTTTTTCTGTTCTAGTTCGATCTCGGTTGTTACCATATGTCGAAAGACGATCATCTCCCGTTACAGCAGAGTACTGTAACAGTGGTGGACAATGCACACGGAAGGGTCCATCGATAATCGTGAATCAATATGCGCCGCTCAATCGTGATCGAACAATCCTCCGCTATAAGAGAGGACTCTCTTCCCCATCTATCGGCCTCGGGGCATGAATAATCAGCATCAAGCAAATAGAGAAAAATATTCATGCAGAAGTAGTTTATCACTATGATGAGAAATATCGCGCAAAGCACAATTTATTTGTCCATACATTGGTCTGGGTAAATGGAGTTGGGCATTCTTACAATCTTATTCTATTGATGGTATAAGGTAAAGGTGTGATTATATCAAAGTAGCTGGTGTGCTTTGCAGATGCATTAATAGTGGCCTCGTGCTTGAAATTTAAGGATGACCTCCTCTTCCATAACCAGAGCCGTAACCAGAACCATATCCGGATCCATGTCCACCACCTCCACCACCACCTCCTCCACCACCACCACGTCCACTTCCGGATCCATAACCGGAGCCAGATCCGTATCCGCTCCCAGCCCCACTACCATACCCACCACCGCCTCCTTGTCCGCCGCCACCACCGCCTCCGCTTCCATATCCACCATTCCCACCACCATACCCATGTCCAGATCCGTACCCGGCGCCATAACCAGACCCCCCACCTCCTCCCCTTCCACCTCCACCTCCTCCTCCGCTTCCATATCCACCATTCCCACCACCATACCCATGTCCAGATCCGTACCCTGCGCCATAACCAGACCCTCCACCTCCTCCCCTTCCACCTCCACCTCCTCCTCCACTTCCGTAACCTCCAATTTCCTCCACCAGAACCATAGCCAGATCCGTAACCTGCCCCGTATCCAGAACCACCACCCCCTCCTCGTCCACCACCACCTCCACCGCCGCTACCATAACCTCCGTTCCCTCCTCCGGAGCCGTATCCAGCTCCGTAACCAGAACCATAGCCGGAACCCCCACCGCCTTGTCCACCTCCACCACTACCACTACCGTACTGGGTGAGAACCCGAGTGGCAGATGTTATGCCCACATAGAGCATAACCAGAAGGGCCACACCCGCAATCTTGGAGGAACGACCCATCTTCTTACTGGAGGTCAACTTTAGATTGGAGGTGATTTCCATGTTGTGGGTGTTCGGGGCTATTTATAGGGCTTCAGCTGAGATATTTCGTATAATGTAAGGAAAACGTCGTTGTCGTGCAAATTTGTCGCGTCATTCCATTGATATGATACAAACCAAAATGAAAACATTGTAATATGGAAGAATCAGCCCCCGATTTTGACTATGGGGGGGTGATGTCGAGTAGTGCTGGATGATGCATAAGTATAAGGCCTTATTCATATTTGTTGGCACGAGATGATCTTCACTAATTTTTGATGATGCATATCTTGATCAGGTTCTAATCCATGGAGAACGTGATGAATATGCGCATGTTGCTAGAACATAAATAATTAAGTGCGTATAGCTTTAAAAGATAAATACGAGCTTTGGGGCCCATTGGCAGATGGAAAGGCTAAGAGAGTTTTAGGTGCCTTACTGATTACTTTTAATAAATGGATTTTTACTTTTAATAAATGAATTTTTACCCCCAAGAACTGTAGAATTTTTTAAAATTATTTTCTCAACTTTGGAAACATTGCTATTATCCTCTTCTTATAAAATTGCTAACTCTTACACAAGAAACCATGTGGTTAGTTGGCATCCATTTGTTCGTCAAACGTGAATGTAATCCGTCAAAAATAAAACACTTTTACTATTCTTATTTATATAATTTACAAGACATATCATTGTACTTCCTCCTCCTACCCCAACTCCTCCCTCCTCCACCTTGTCCATTATTCCCTTCCCGTAGCTCCACCGCGCTACCCTCCCTCTCCAGCATCTCCTCCAGCAGCTCCCCGACATCGTCCTCTTCTGAGCATCTCTGCCTGCAGCTCCTTGAGCCGCCTCGACCTCCCATCCCTCCTCCTGCACCAACCCGACTTCCCAGCCCTCTCCCACACCATCCTAAGTCTTGCTTGACCTGTGATTTGAGGGAGAAATAAGAAGCTGAAGAAGCAGAGACATAAGAAGAGGGCCGGAAGGGGTGGTTCTAGTGTATTTGTTAGCAACCTCAAATATTGATTAATCGGTTAAAGAAATTGTCCCGAAAAATTTGAGAAAAATCATTTTTGTGATTGGAAGAGATGTATTATCGTGAAAATAGAAAAAATGTGGTGATTTGATGGACATATGGAGATGGAATAAAGAGAGAGAAAAAAAAGAGGAAAAAGAAGAATAATGGAGCAAGAAGGATATGGGGGGATGGCAGATCCACTACCAAAATATTAACCGAAGGTATTGACTAAAATAATGTAGAATTAATGGCAAGGTTCGTGGTGTAAGACGGAACAATTTTACGGGGTCGAGGAGATAATAACGATGTTTATAGAGTCGAGAAGGTAACTTAGAAAAATTCTAGGATTCATGGGATAAAAATCTCTTTAATAAATTGCTCAACCAAGATTCTTAAATTTTGATCATATAAAAGACGATAGGAACGTCGGTAATATGATTGCATATATAGAATCAAAGTCACCAGGAGTTTATTGGATGGTTATTAGACTATAGCAAATTATGTTTGTATGCCGAACTCTCTCTCCTCTCTCTCTCTCTCACGCACACTAGGGGGTCCATTTGGTTATCGGGTTACCTTGGAGTAACCTGATTTACCCCCCTCCATTCCTAGGTTGTAATTCCATCATAAATCAATGTGATATCACATCACATTTCTTATTCCAACCCTCATAACCATACAAATAGCTACCATTCACATGAGGTTACCCCAACCCACCCAATCCCAGTAATCAAGTCAGTCTATTTATACATGTCAACATGACTTACACTCCATCTAGATTGGCCAGATTATATGTGCAGAATATCATTATACTTCATGGTATACCAAGGGAGGTAGTGTCTGACAGAGACTCGAGGTTTACATCGCACTATTGACATCAATTCATGTCAGCATTACAGACGGAACTGAAGATGAGTTTCGCATACTGTCCACAGATAGACCGACGGACAAAGCGAGCGCACCATTCAGACATTTGAGGATTTACTGCATGCATGTTCTTTAGAGTGGAAATGATCCTGGAAGGACCACCTACCATTGGTAAAATTCACGTAAAACAACATCCATCATTCCAATATCGCCATGGCACCATTTGAAGCCCTATACGGGCACAGATGCCTCACACCTCTCAGTTACCGTGAGGTAGGTGATCATACTCTTTAATCCGTATATCTCTTGGAGGAGACTGCGAGAGTTGTTGATCTTGTGAGGTGAAAGCTTCTGACATCACATAGCTGCTAGAAGAGCTAGGCAGACCGTCGGAAAAGAGATTTGGAATTTCAGGTAATCCAATCGTCTCTCTTAATCCATTTTAATATGACTTATTCAACATAATCTCTCGTATTAATGAAATTCCTGAAAATACATATGGGAGATGGGGTAATCCTCCGAGTATCTCCCATGAAGGGATATAGAGATTCGATGTTCATTGCAAACTGGCACCACGGTATGTTGAACTGATCGAGATTCTTGCTAGAGTGGGGAAGGTGGCTTACCGAGTAGCTCTCCTCCACACCTTTGTACTATTCATGACATCTTTCATGTATCCAACCTAAGGAAGTACGCGTACAATCCCTAACATGTCATCAGCTACGAGAATCTTGACGTGGAGCCAGATTTGACATATGATGAGAGGCCAGTGCAGATCCTTGGCAATGCTGTGAAGAAGCTTCCCAGGAAAGAGATTCCCTTGGTCTAGGTGTTATGGCACCGTTGTGGTGTCGAAGAGGCGACATGGGAGACCGAAGCAGAAATGCAGGCAAAATACTCGTAATTATTTTCCGGTAATCATTAGAACAATCCTATCTAATTATATACACGTTGAAAGAATATAGGTTGCTTTTCCTTTGAGGTTTTTCTATGGGTCCAAAACCCTTTGAGGTTTTTTATGGTATGATGAAAACCTAGATAAAATACATACTGACCTTAACTTGAGTTTCGAGGATGAGATTCCCCTTGAGGTTTTTTATATTTATAACATCCAGGTCCAAATAAACCTGAACTCAACCTGATTAGGGACCTTTTAATCTGATTAATTTATCAATGATTATTAAATAATCTAAGTCAATCAATAGATCACAAATCAAAAGTCGTTTGGGTGAAATCAATCAAAAGTTGATCGTATCATAAAGCATGCCATCGGAAATGCCACAAGACAAAATCGAAAACCCCAAAACAAAGCAAGACCATCTAAAAATTCTATTCAAAGAAATAAGACCAATGAAATTGACCATTCATCGATCGTTTGATATTTTAAAATCACAAAATTTAGTCACAAATCGAGACCATATCTCGAGAATTTCAGGAATCCATACCCAATCTAAAATATATGAATATTATACCCATTTTGATCATCATTCAAAGATTGTCGAAATGAGCCATTGTACACCTAATTCGGAGATTCAAGGCATGAGTGCGGATGACTTTGGTATCTCGATGAGAAACTCGCTTCGTGTTATTTATTACGGGACAGAAAACGCGGAAAGACTGCCCTAACCTATATCTCCTCATTCCCATCCACACTAGCGGCTTTTTTGGAATATATACAAGCTTTTCATATCCCGGTAAACTCGTAGCAAGAAAGGTGCTTTCGAAGGGTTCTGATTCTCAGGCTAATATCAGAAAAGCACACTTGGAAATTGGCGGCTCTTTCCTGGCAGGCTATAAGCGGCCCGCTTTTACTGGCTCTCGACCTCTGTCAAAGAAAGCCCATCAACCATATATCTCAATTTAGCCCTAAGCCTATGTCAACTACCGACGGATGTCTGTGAGCACCTAGGTACGAGCAGAAGTGAGGTTGAAGACCAACCGGGGAAAAGAGCAAGCAAAGAAAGGAGTGCATTGCAAGCCAACTATCCCAATTGCCTATTATATCTTTTTAGAGAATTTTTTGAGCCAAATGAAATAAGTAGGCTCCTCTTCTCCCTAGCCTGAGAGTGAGATCATGCTAACTATGCCTCTTCTTATATCGCGACAACGGTCCCCCCCGTATGGACCCTGGAACTCGCTCGTAAGGATTCGTATCGCCTTAAGTGAGGCTCGTTTCGTTCCATCACTCCACTGCCTTCCTTTAGTTAGTAGTCAGGTCGTTCAGTCGCTATAAAGCGTCGCCCTGTTGTGGGCCCTGTGTGTGTCGGTAGATGAATTCAGTCGAGCGAGGGCTAAGGCTAGCCTCTGGAAAGACGACAGAGATAGGTGTGGTGGACTAACAACTATTATATTCTCAAAAAAGCCTTCCGTTTCCGCTTTCCGCCTCGGCACCTCTCTGCCTCAACTCGCTTCCTCTTTGATCGACTGGAGACAGACCTCAGCTCTTTGAGACCGCTGAGAACTAGACTACTTTCTTTTCAGGGGCCTCAAAGACTGCTTATACATTTGATCTCCGTATCAAAATCTTAGGTACCTCCGTCCTGCTTTGCTTATTGAATCCACTCCGCCTCTTTCTAGCTGAGCTGCTCTTGACCTGCCTCTTCCAGCCTTGTAGTAGTGACCGACAGATTATGATCCCTCTAAGTATCCTCGCGCTCTACACTACCTCTGAAGGCTAGAACTCTGGAGAGCGTCGATGAATAAGAGTATATCACTTCGGATCCGCTGCCACTATCAAGAGACCTAGGAGAAATGAATGGTGAGTATGACACTGCTTGACTACCTTTTCCTTTTTCCAGTTCTACATACCTCCTCCTTGTTGAGGCTCCGAGGCTGTCGGAAGCTGAGGTGCCATCTATCGTCTCTGCTATCTTTCCGCGATTCCTAGCTCTCTTTCTCGAAGGCATAGCCCTCCGTCTGATATAACCGCCGATTATATAGTATGCATCTGACCTCCTCTCCTTCGCCTCCACTGGGGAACTACCTTTGATTCGCATCTGACCTCTTCTCAGCTGGCATCTCCCCCCTTCTTCGACGATCGGATGAGCCCTCCTCTATGCTTGAGCTCCAAGCCTGGTTCAATACTCATACTTTTCGCTCACAGCTTTTTTGAGATTGACGTTCGAATCCGTTGATCCTTGACCACTATCTTTTGCTCTCAGATCCACTTCTGCATAGACTCATTCCCCTTCGCTTCTTTCTGAGTGGAAGTAGAGGATTTCCCGGAAGTCGGGGAGTACAGATATCAAATGCTTTCCGCAAATGCTTAACTAGTCCTCCTTGGTTTCAGACACCAGAATTCTTCATTCTCAAAACCTATATAGTCTTATTGGTTTAGGATCATCAAAAACCATTTAGGAATTTCTCATCATCGAGCACGCCATCTATTACCTAAGTCGGCTTGCTCACGTTTGACCTTTGACCTCGCTTCTTGCACCCCTACGCGAATCATACCTGCGCTTAGCCGCAAGTTCATGACAGTTGACCAGATGTGGCTATGGCCTTATGGTTCGTGTGCACACCGTCTTTCTTCTCACTGAAACTGTGCTTGTGGACTAATTGCTCACCCGAGTTCGTTACCTTAGTACAATATAACTCGACTCGTATACATAGCTTAGCCTTTCGCGAGCGTAAAACACTGGTTCTCAATTCTGATTCTTTGACACCACTCTCGCTGCTTGATGCTTACAGCCGAAGGAAAGCGCCGCGGTCCCCAGGCCTGGAGTGACTGGCCTCATTAGGAAGCGAGTACATGTCCTTTGGCTTCGTGCTTGGTGGAGAAGGCTTGATATCTATTTCACGGCCTATTAGAAGTAGAAGGCGCTCCGGAAGTTCTTCCCATGATGAGGGATTAGCCGATAAGGCAGACTGTCCTTAGAGTGAAAGTGCATCCGTCCTGGGGATCACCCTTCTTTCAGATCAGATAGCTAGTTATTTTCTTATCCTTTGAGTCTAGTTCGTCGATGGGATGAATCCTAGTGAGGCTTGAGATTAGACTTCATGGTCGGAGGATCCAGTTAACGGAGAAGACTCTCCTTCCTGATAGTTCGTCCTCGGAGGCAGCGAGTCTCAAGCGGACTCGAGCATATTCGAAAATCGAGTTCTTTCTGTTATTCTTTTGATTTTCCTCGAGCCAGCGGCACGAGCGACTACTCCTGACCTCTCAGAGACTAAGGTCTCACTTACTGCGTAAATCTGAAAGCCATTGATGACTAGGCACACGATATCAACCCTCAGATGCAGTGAGAATGCGTCGGTTTGCCTGACTAACAGGCTGAAATGCATCAGAGATATTGGAAGAACCATCCGAGAACAGCATAATGTATAGTTCCTCAGCTATGCTTCTCTCGCTTGTCTGCGGCCATGGGATCGGATAGTCTAGTCTAACTCAGAGGCTCACTAAGTATAAATAAAGACAGAGAGTATGCCTTTCAAAGTCCTATATTTGATTAGCTTGAATAATATAGTTAGTAGTTGTGTAGGTTGGATAGATCCTTTTCCGATCCTTTCTCTACTTCTTTACGAGAGGTGTCCCTAATTGCGTGTTTTTTGGAGTTTATCCATGATAATCTATTTCTTTCTGACCGGTAAATCCTTGTTTTAAACTTCGTAAGGTTATGTTCTCAGTCCTCCGGAATCTTATAGTAGTAGTTTGACCCCCTTATCAATAGTCCAATCTTTGATTTATTCATTCCATTATTTTCTCTAGGTTCTTCATTTGATCCAGCTTACTTTTCTTTCATAGCTGAAGTATGACTTTCTCTCTCGCCTAGGGGGAAGATCATGTCTTTTGCTTACTTCCTATCTTTCTCATCTTTTTTCTCTGTGAGAACTCTTTCCGAAAGTAGTGTGTCTATCAATGTGTGTAAGGGGTCATCGTCTAATCTCTTTAAGGCAGGGTAGGGCTAATTGTAAATGTTATGTAAATCTGGATATTTTAGTTACCTGAATCTCTATAATGAAATACAAGCAAAACCACCCAACACTTCCCTCTTCAGTTGGACGGATACTGCCCCTCACTCTGTGGAAGACGAAACTATGTCTTTGGGTAGGGAATGAGGATAGAAAATCCTATAGCTCTATTACGCCCTCCAACTGTCATGTAAGGCCCCGTATGGCAGTAGAGGCTAGCATATCCGAGGTCAGGCTAGGGTGCGGGCTTTTGGCTAGCGGGGTAGATGAGGGAGTTTCATAAGTTCGATCTGAACTCAGGTAATAGTGAAGGTCCGTTAATATTCTAATAATTGTTAATAGTAGATGCCTTATATATCTCGATAGTTTTGAAAAGCAAGGGTTAGACGGATGAGCTTCGGCTCTATCTTTGCCGTCTCCTGACTGACGAACACTGCGAGCTTATAGTGACGTTGGGTTCCAAGCTGCTTGATTTATAGAAACTATATAATAGAGTCTGAGGTACCTTCCCGGCCTGTCTTTCCAGCTACTTCATCCCTGGACTTAAGGAAGGCAAAAAAGGTTCCCCTATTACTCTGGTTCTAGTTAAAGCGATGAAAGTCTAGCTGTGCTCCAGTTTTTCAGGTAAAGGTTATACGGTGAAGAGCCCGGTCAAGGCGACCTTATTAAAGAGAACATTCGGGACATAAGTATTTTTTTTACTCTTTCTTATTCTTTCCAGAGCATTCCTACGGTATATATAAGCAAGGGAGTTGTGCTTTCGAGACAAGGACAAGTACTGAATTTGACTTGAAACTAGAACTCGATCGCGCGGAAGAAGTTAAGTTTAGGGCTATTTCTACTAGCGGAGCAGAGTCTATCTTTCCTTAGTCGAGTCAGAGATGCGCTTGTAACTTGACAACAAATAAGGGCTCGCTTGCTCAAGCTTCAAAATACTGCTTGCCCTCGCTTGCCCACGCTTAGCACGCAGCCGTATGTAATAGTAATAGTAATAGATTCTTCTTCTATCTTCTATAATCTCCATAGGTAAAGGAAGACTAGCTAGAATAGCATTGGCAACCTTCTTCCTTGACTTCGTAACTTGTACTGTGCCTATTCATTCTTCCGGCTGAAGGGATTGATTTTATGAACTCTTTCCGCTTCTCAGGCTATGAGACAGATTCACAGTAAGCACATCTCTTGCTTATCCCCCCTTGCCATCTTATTCATGCTTGGCACACTAAGAGAGGAAGGTCAACGGACTGAGCGCGTTAGCGCAAGAGGAATTGAAAGTTCCCGAAAAAGCATGTAAAGAAAGCGTGAAAGTCGGTTATTCAAAAAGCTGATGTTCTTCAAGAAGCTTCTCGATGCGAAGTCAAAGGTATAGAAGACTACTTGATATCCCTGACCCTTTGTACCTTACGAGCGTGAAAGTAAGACTAAGCTGTAAGGAAAGTGACCTTGTGAAATTATCCTATTAAGTTCTAGCAAAAGATTTAGAATCTGATTCGGAAAAGGCCCTATTTACGTCAAATTATCTACTTTGCTATCTGAAGGACAAGAGTTTCAGTCTTTACTAGATTACGAGTCAGAAATGGAATCAAAAAGAGTCTGTCAACTCGGGAATTTTGAACATCATCAAATTAGCCTTTCGAAATTCCCCATCATAAGTCGGATTTTTTGTGGCAGTGAAAAACTTTGTCAATTATCATTTTGAAGGTCTTCAAGTCAAGCAAAAGGACCTATATTACTCCTAATCACGCTATTTGTTCTCGAATTCGGGCGCATCTCGTACTATCGTGAAGTCAATCTCAGCAGATTACCTTTCCTACCCATTTACTCTCCCATTGATTTTGATGCTTATAGCAAGACGATCAATCATTCGTCAGCGGGAAGCCTCAGAAATGAGTTTCATTTTTTATTCCCACCAAGAATTTGATCGCTCTCTTTAATGAAAATGTTGAAGAATTGATGAAACGATCTTTGAACCAGTAATTAAGCCCTTTTCTTGACAAAGAGAGCGTAGTCGGACGAATGCCTCCGCAACAGAATATATAATATAGGGGGAGTTCCTATTCCAATAGAAGACACAAAGAAGGTAGTTCTCACTCTATATGGCTTCCCTTCCACTACTGACCCGGGACTCTGATTGAAGAAAATGAAATCGCCCCTTTTCTAAGCACTTGTTTGCCTTCATGTTCTAGCAGCGACCACTTTGTTTCTAACTTGCCCCCTATAATTAGTATATAGATTTTCATCATATTATATGTGTTGCCTTATGAAAGAAAAAGAACTTATAGCTCTGATGCTCTTTCTGTTTAGGCCCCGTCCTTCTTTGAATGATTTATGTCCGAGACTGCCACCCCTTTCTTAATGAAAGCCACCCGCAGTCTCTTATACTCGCTATAAGTATCACGCTCGTTTGACTATATCGCCTTTCCCAATTGTCTTTATCGTACATCTACAAGACAAAGAAACAAAGAGTTTGAGCAGCTGGAGCAAAAAGAACTACTTACTCTGATTGATAGCTTGCTCAACATGGAAACCAACTTAGCTCTATTCAATTCAACCCAGCGAGACTCCTCTCCAGTTCAGCCAGGAGCAAGTAGCTTGCCTTGTCATCTCTGGACTAAAATATTAAATAAAATTTATTTAACTTAGTTCCAACCCAAAGTCTGCAACAAACAATAGTTGGCATTTTCTACCTCTCTATTTGGCAGAAATATAACGTTCCCCTCTTCTTATAAATACCAAACTTTACCCTTTCTTTGTTGTTCATATTTTTCACCCAAAACATCCAATCCTTTTCAGTCGAAGGTCTCTTCTTCCTCCTCTAAATTCCAGCAGTTCTAATGTTGTTCTCCAAGCAGTTGCAACTGATGTAACTACAACCTTTGATGCTCCAGGTTTAAGCATCAACTAGAGTTGTTGTAAGGTAGCTTCCCTGTTGTTCTTACAACCAATGTCTGATGCTGTGTGCTGCTCAAAAACAGACATTCTAGCTGTTGAAAGATCTATTCTCCTCCCTTGTTGCTGTGTGCAAATTAGATAGACAAAAAATATCACTAAGTTGTATATTCATTTTTGTTACTCTACCTCATGTGATCCTTTGTGGTTCGACATCTATTACTCGTCATCTATACATGTTCTTGTAGGGTATAATAAATTTTAGCTCACATACATTTCTTGCTGAATTACTGTTCACATACATTTCGTGCTTAATTACTGTTGTGGGCTAATTGTTGAGATTATACTTGGATTGGGGTCTACTGAGATGTGAGAGCACCCGATATAGCATTTGTCAAATCCGATTTGTCGAACACCATAGGCCCTCCAAGACCGTACCTTGGTGTTTAACCCGGAAATCGGCGGTCTTAAGTTCCACACAAGGCGGGAACTCAGTCGCTGAATTGACCACACGAAATTCGGATTAAAACAACAATTAACACACGACAAATAAATCAAGCAATGAAAGTAAATGTGCGGAGTTAAAATTTTATATAACTATACAACAAAGATGTGTATAGTGCAAGTATGTGTAGAGGTCGAACACAGGGAGCAAACAGGTAGAACGGGGTACTAAGGCACAAAATGTGTGTGAGTGTGATCAAGTGTCTATTATGCTAATTTTTTGTGGGTTTTTAATTTTTTATATTTTTTATTTAATTTTTAATTTTATATTTTTGTATTTTGATTTTTAATTTACTGATTTATAATTTCTTTTTTTATATTTTATATTTTTTTTATTTTCTTTTTCAATATTGGAAAATAAAGACAATGTAATAAAAGGGAGAAAGAGATGTTTATAAAAATAGATAAAAATATTCAAAAATAAGCAAATAAAGTCTTTTTGGTCTTTTTATACTTTTTACTGTTTTTGTGATTTTTGGGTAAATTTTAGAATGTTTTTGGTATTTTTAAATAGCAAAATAAAGAAAACAGTGAATAAAATGCAAGGCTGAAACTAAAATGGGGAAATAAAATAGAAAACAGTAGCAAAAATTCTACACTTTAATTTTCACTTAAAGACAATGAAACAAAGAAAATTTAGGGACAAAGTTTATATTTTTAGGAGTTTTGTAGAATTTTTAATATTTTTATAAAGGTTTTTAGAGTTTTGCAATTTTTAGGAGTCTGGTTTTGTAATTTTTAATTATTTTTGGTCTGAAATTAAAACACACTAAAAGGAACAAAATATATTTTTTTGGGATTTTTCTGGAGTGTTTTTATATTTTTTATGGATTTTATAAGCTAGACAGTGCTGAAAATAGATGTTTTTGATTTTTAATAAATATTAAAATGCAATAATTATGAAAAATAAAAATATGTCGTTAATCTACTAAGCAACAGGACTCTACTATGATTTTTGGAGATTTTTTTGGATTTTATGGCACATGCAAAAAAATAAAGATAACAAAAGGAAAAGGCACACGTGCAGGAGCTTTAATGTAATATTAGGAAAGTTTGGGGGCCTTGGCGCAATATGTCCACAGAAATTAATACTACAATTAAATAGTTCGGGACCAAACGTTAATAACCAGAGGCGCAAGGGGGGTTCAGCAAAATTCGCCAAGGCGCGCGTGATGTGCACGCGCCTGGCAAGGATGAACTCGCAATTACCAGAAGTATGGAGGGCTTGATTGCAAAATTCCAAAAGTTTTATACTGCAGTCTAATATTTTAGCACTAACAGCAAATGCTCAAAAAACACTGGGTGGTACTCTGCAAAAACGCCTGGGCCACGTGCGAAGCACGCGACCTGGCGGGGACCCACTCGCAAGGAATTAAAAGAGCGGGGGTTCTATTGCAATTATTACAAAAAAGATAAAGCCTTATATAAAAGTTTTAGCAGCAACTAAGGAATACAAAAATGGCTGGGCGTTTAACTGCAAATTACCCAGACTAATATGCGGCACGGACGGCGGATCAGACGGTTGGAGATGTTTCACGAACACACGTGTCCACGATCCGTTAGCACGTACCCCTTCGCTGATGAGGGGCTGCGATTAAATCCCGGGATAGATCAGACGGTCAGTGCTCGGAGGGATCCAAGGGCAGCTGTAGCACGGGAAGAACAACCGTGATCCAACGGCTCTCGGTAAGGCTGGAAGAACGAACGAAGAACTCGGCAGCGCCGAGTTTTGTTGAGGCGCTGGGCTAGCTTCCAACCACCAAACCTTCGACCGAAGGGCTTGTCCAACTCCTGCTGCTCCTCCCCGACACCCAGGCCGCTCAGATCGAGCCGACGACCAATGGGTGGCCCCCAGCCGCTCGAGGAAGCTCCAGCCGACCTGGGGTTGGTCTTGGGCAAAAAACGAGGCGCAGAAGCCTCCTTCGGGTCCTGAAAAAGTCAAATGAAGAGAAGCAGCACAGAGGAGCAAAAAGACCCGGCTTTTATTGGGAGAGAAGGTGGAGTGCGTGGGTGGTGAAGGTAGCCGGAGCTCAAGAGCTCCGGCAACGTGGTTGGTCGCGAAATGGGGGCGAAATACTCGGTGATTCAATAGGATGAAAGTTCGAAATGGATCATGAGATGACCAGCTGATGAATCGACAGAGAAAATACACGAAATATCATAAAAAATGGACCTCAATGGCTGTCAAAGTCAGAGGTGGGAACCTCGACGGCCTTTTGGCCGGAGATGATGGAACTTGTCCAATGACCACGCCAAGACCCGCTCTAGATGGCTGGAGACCACGCTGTCACCATGGTCGATCCGGAGCACATCCTAAGGAGCCAAAACGAAGTCAAAAGGGGTTCAAAATCAAAATGGAGGTTTGGGGTCTCCTTTTGAAACATGGTGGAGACGTGACTTTCAAGGAGGGATCACGGGTGTGCCTTCGATTCAACCGCCAAACCAAGGCCTAGGCGTGGATCACAGTTGTACCAGGTACAACTTTCGTGAAGGAAGCGTCCTCCCTCGAGCAACGCATCAAGGGCGAAAAAATCGAGAAAGTCGGGTCATAGGCATTCTGACATACAACAAGGAGAAGACAGGAGAGTTGACCAGTGGGTCAACTTTCCTAGTCACCTGGTTGGTCCACGTGGACCAACCAGGAAAATCCCTGGAAAAACATATTAATAAATCATTTTAAAATAGTAAATGGTGTTATTTTAATTAAGTAATAAAATAAAAAAATGTTTATAATTTTATCTAGTATTTTATTCCGATTTTTAATTATTTTTATGAATTATATTTTTACAAGTCCACTTTTTAGCCCTTTATAGGTATAATACCTAAGTATTTAAGTATTTAATTTTTATTTAGGTATTTTATTTTTATTATTTTTATTTAGTATTTTATAAAATTATAGAATACTTTTATATACACAATTATATTTTTATTTTATTTTCCTGATTTATTTTGTATAATTAATAAATTATAAGAGTGTGTTGTATAGTATTGTATCTATGTACTCTTAATATACAAGTATTCTTATTTTAATTTTTCTTTAGGTTTTTATTCCAATTTTAATGTACATATATATTATAAGTAATATTTAAATAATTATAAAAATATAAAAATACAAAAATACTGAATAAATAATAAATTGAATATTTTAATCAGTACATTTTTACAATGAGGGTCCAAAACTCAACTTTCAAACCGTAGCTCCGGCAAATGCGAAACCACCACCTTTGGATAGATTATTTTATTCTATATACAATTAAAGGTGAGTATGCTGCATTTGGAGTTGTCAGTTGTGAGATATGGGTCTAGGAAGTTGGGATTCTGGATTCTTATTCAGACCATAACTTTTTATTTGTACATTATTTTTCTATGAAATCAATTTTGTATTTTTCTTTATAAAATTATATACAACTTTCATGTACAAAGTTTCTTTATTTGATGTATAAAAAGTGGAACCAAAAATAGGTTCCAAAATGAATAAAGAATGAATAGAAAGTATAGGTATTTTATCTGTATTTCTGACCTTATCTCCCCCTACTTTATTCCTTGTCGACCTATTCATCAAGATGCCTAGGTCTCGGGGGTTTTGGATCATAAAATATTTACAATATTTTATTCTTTTTCTTTTCTTTATTTATTCTATAATTTTGGCTTTAATTACAGTATTTTATACACTAATATGACGCACATGCATGAATGCTAAGATGCTCTATTTAAGGGTATTTACAGGCATTTGCTAGGGTTTTTAGTGCCAAAATGATAGAATAAAGATGATGAAATGTGGATTCATCATCCCCCTATACTTTACCTTTGCTAGTCCCTAGCAAACACTTATGCAATAAGTGCAAAAAAAGAAAAAGAAAGAAAAGAAAAAGAAGAACTTGGATTTTATCTGATTATCAAACTTGTCTTTACAAAATCAAAGTTTGGAGCTTAAGTCGGACCTTTGGAATTTTAGTGCGGGCAGAACCTTAGTGAGAACCGTGTTTGAAATTCAACAGTCCTTGAGAATCCCAAAACTCTGCTCAAGTCTCCTCAATAGCCAGGTCAGAAGTACCTCAACTCATACGCAAACTCTTACGACTATGAGTCTGACTCGTACAGTGTAATTGATGGTGGCTCTCCCCAACTAGAATGGCAAAGAAACTGACTTCTCCAGTACGACAACCCAATGATTCCCCAATCCAGCAACTCCATCCTCGAGGAGCGGGGTATTCCTTCTAAGTTCAAGTGGCAACCGGCTCAAGAGGAGGGGATGAAGAGAAGAATGGACGGTAGCCAGTGTAGCTACCTATCCCGGGATGCAAGACCAGTGTAGTCAAGTCATCCTGCTGCAGGCTCACATGATATGACTTTGGAACTCAAGCTTGCTTCTTGGCTTTACACATATGTACATACTTGCAGGCTCTTTATTTTTGTACATGCCTGAACACTTTTTTTTTGAAATACTATATACAGCAGCATTTACATAAGGAGTTTTTCCTCTTGAGCCAGTAGACTATCCCTCTTTTGAAGCTTTATCGCAACCCACAGCCTCCTGTCTTTAGACTTCCTAATAACTGGACGGGTTGGGGTGCACTTCCCTCCCTAGAGGAGTATAAATGTTTCCACTTGTGTGCGTCTCATACCGACAAATCCAATCCCCTCACCACTCCAACTGAGTTGAGCCATGTGAAAGGTGCAGGTGTCCAAGTTAGGTCATTATCAATAAGAGTCGTGCGTGTGCTCTGAAATACTCTACTTAGGCAGTCAAGAATCCATTGAACCAAGTCCCGTGATCCTCAAAGAATTAAGTCAACTAGACCTGAAGTACCTCAAACCCAGTTCCTATAAGGTTCCTGTTATTAGATAGATTTTAAGGTCCAATCAAGCTCCAATCTTCAGATTTTACTTAGACTTGTTCAACTATCAAACTCAATCCGAAAAATGCTCATGCTATGTAATGCAATGCAGAAAATATTTTTGTGATGCAAATTTCAAGATTTTGAACTTTTTATGGATTTTTGAAAATATGATGATGATGCAGATGCATTTTTTTGTATTTTTCAAAAAGCTTTTTCAAAATGTTTTTGGATTTTAATTTTACAAATGTTTTTGGGATTTTTGAAAACAAAAAGTTTTGGCTAAAAACTAGGTGAAAATATGTACACGGGAGTGCTTCTTTATATATACAAGAAGTGGGTTTTACGAATTTACAGGGTAAGTGGTCAATTTTATACATATATAAAGGTAGTGGATTTTGGTGTGATGTATGTATTCCTCAAACTTATTTGACACAGATTTTTCAAACAATTTTTGAAAACTATAGTCTAAAATAATTTTTACAAACATTTTTGCAAACATGTACAAAAATTTGAAAATCATTTTGCAAAGGTTTTCAAAACAGTATATATAGGTTTTTCACAATATTTTTGCAACCATATTTCAAACCATTTGCAAATCATTTTTCAAACATTTTATCTCACATAAAGAAAAGAAATTTTACAAAACACACATTTTTACACAGGTTGAAAACATGTAACAAAATATTTTCAAAATAGTTTTCGATAGATGTTCACAAAGATTTTCAAACTATTTTTCAAACATTTTGCAAAAAACATTTTCACCTGATTTATTAATCAGTAAATACAAAAAGAATTTGAGGAATAATCACATCTTTTTATTAAAGATTTTTAATGAATTTTAAAGAATTATTAGCCATATTTATTAGGAAAATACGAAAGTACGAGTTATGGCTAAAGTATATACGTAGTATATACGACCCCCCTATACTTAGCTTGAGCTATGTCCTCATAGATCGGAGAGAAAAGAGAAGACATAACTCGTACTAAGTATAGGCAAGTCTAAAGAATGAATGAATCAATGAATGAGAAGTTGACCGTCCCCCCTATACTTAGGATCAAATAATCCTAGGTATAGCAGACTGTACACAACGCAGGGAGGGTCAAGGGTGAGAATGAACAGATCGTACTCAAATTGTCTCCCCCTATACTTAGGGTAAGATATCCCTAAGTACAGACAAGAAGAGGAGACAATGGAGAGGATCAAAGAATGGAAATACTCGGGGTGCACACCCCCCCTATACTTAGGACAAAGTACGTCCTAAGTATGGAAAACTGTCTACAAGGGCGGCACCTTTTTGATAGATAAAGAAGATAGAAAAGGAAAAGAAGAAAAGAAGAAAAGAAGAAAAGATATCTGACAATGGGAGGAGAGATCGTGAGAATGTACACATCGCTCCCCCTATACTTAGGGTAAAAGACGCCCTAAGTATAGGCAACAACAGGAGTGACGACACGAAGAATGAGCACTCAACTCGTCTACCCCTCCTATACGTAGGACAAAGTACGTCCTAAGCAAGGCAAACACGAGAAATGGGTAGACGAGCAAAAACGGGAGATGGAAAGATAAACAAAGGAGAATGTACAACAGAGGTGGATGTACATATGATCAAGAAGGTGGAAAGCAGACCTTCTTGCGAGACCACTGAGGGATAGATCTAGTGTGGTGTATGTCGACATCGGGGTCCACAGCGGACAGAGGCCGATCAGGGTCGACACGGTGAAGGCCCTCAGTGGAATCAAAATGGAAAGGGACGAACTGATCGATGGAAGCAGTATGGCTAGGTTCTCTCTTGGTGGTCCTATGATGTGAAGGCACAGACGGGTGAGTGGAAGAAGTACGACTAGGTCCGGCCTTAGAAGTCTCGCCGATATCAAAGTGAAATGGGACAAACTCATCATCCTCGGAAGAAGTGTAATCGGAGTCGTCCTGCGAGTCCTCGTCCAGGTCAAAATCAAAAGGAACAAAATAATCTGTGGAAGTATACGAACTCTGTTCGTCCTCTATAATCTCAACCGGATCATCTTTCTCATCAAAAGGCCCAAATTTCTGAAGAAAAGCGATCAAATCAACTTCGGCCTCTGGCCCATCAGAATCAACATGGACAGGAGTGGACTCATCAGTGGAAGTAGTCAAAACAGGTCCGCCTGTCTAGTCTTACATGGGTCATTTGTTACCTTATAAGGTCTCTCAAAGTAGTGGGCAACATCATAAACATCCTCAATTATTTTGGTATCTGCCCCCTGCTCAAATGGTTCAATCACATAAATACTCTGGATTTCATCAACACATCGCCACACAGCAGGAGGAGGATTAGTGAGGTCCATGCTTTCCGACTTCCTCCCCTTTCGGGGGATCCGTCGGGTCTCATCAGGGATCGCTAAGGAAGTATCTCTAGTAGCATCAGGTAGGTCACAGGCCTCAGAGTCAGCTATAATCGGTGAAGGTGCATTAGGTGCAGGTCTCTGGTCAACTGTGGGTGTGGTGATCAACACTTCGCTCTCGTCAACAGGACGGAAGCGAATCTCTCCTGATCCATAGTCAATAACGACCCTCGCAGAGGCGAGGAATGGTCTTCCCAGGATGATTGGAGATGGCTCCCATGTGCAGTTCTCCATGGGAAACACGACAAAATCAACATTGTGGCTCGTGCCCTGAATAGAAATGACGACGTTTTCAAGGATACCCTTCAGCCTCTTGATGGATCCATCAGCAAACTGAACGATCATCCTGATTTTCTTGAGAGGCCCTAAGTGAAGAGACTGTACCCGCGAGAAGGGTAATATGCTAATAGATGCACCGCCGTCTAGGAGAGTGCGATCACATGTATAGTCAGAGATGGTGCAAGTCATGAAAGGTGTAGCTGTGTTCTTCTTCTTGGGAATGGGACGATGTGTGATGGCGAGGGCAGTGGCCATGGTCAAAATGTGAGGCTCAGATCTGCTCCTCCGCTTTCTCTTCTTGGGAAGAGGAGCAGATAATTGGGTCATGGCCTGCTGAAGTGGGGCACGGATAATCTCATGAATAGTAGCCACCACTTCGGGTTCAGATAACATTTTTTTGAATTTTTGTACTTCCGCCATACAAGGGAGGAAGTCGGAATCAGCATATACATGAGGCTTGCCAAGAGCAGTCTGTACAGCGGCATCCTCGGGGTCAAAGGTGGGACTGGGTGTGAATGCATGTGTGGTCCAGGGTTCTGGCAAGTGGACTCTCTCCTCAACATATTGATCAACCAAGTGTCTCCCGAACTCTTTTTGTATTTTTAAATTTTTCTCATTTTTTTGTATTTTTGGCGATTGCAAGCTCCCATGATCACCTACAAGTAAAGCCGTATTTCCGACGAAAGGAACATTAATCTGATTCTTCCTCAAGAAAGCAATATCGTCATTCATCAAATCAATGCGCTTTGTCATCCGATTCAAGATATCACTCATAGAGATCGAGGGAGGTGACTCCATCAGGTCAGACTCGGGTGGATGTGAAGGTGGAGGTGGATAATATACAGGTGGGGGTGGATGTGGGTAGAAGTCCGAGTCACGATACTGTGGCTGAGGCGGGTATGTACAAAAATCAGAAAAAATAGGAGGAGGATCCTCCTGATAAAAGGGAGGTGGATCAGCTGGAGCGAGCGAGGGGTCCGCAAAGTCCGGATAAAATACACTCCAGGGGTCCATCTTGAAAACAAAAGGAAGTGATTCGGGGGAGCACGAAGGTCAAGTCAAGAGAGTGAAGAAAAAGGCGCAATGCGCAGAGGAGATCTAGGACACACAAAAACAATCACAGACAAAAATGAAACAAGACAAACCCTCAATTCACCTACTCAACTCGGTAGAGACCGTAAAATGCGGTCTTTTAATCTTGTCTGTTTTAGAGTTAGGTGAGAAGTCAAAGAATTTCACACACACTTAGGGGGCTTGATGGGATTTGGGCACTAACCTTAGTGTGTGCGCGAGCAAGTAAAACGAAGACAATGAGGGGATTACTCGCCCCAATACAAGATTTTTCTTTTTGATCGGTTTTAGGGTCAAGTAAAATTAGCAGTCCCAATTTTATTGATTATACTTTTTTTTTGGATTTTTAATAACAATGCACGAGCCTATCGGGGAATCAATTCCTTTGAACACCTAGGTTGGCAAAATCAGAGGGAGAGTCGGAAAAGCAATGCAAGCGGCAAATAATGATGGATGCTAAAGCGTAAATGCTCACCTTGCCTCCAGTACTCTACATGCAAGGATGCTCAACAGAATTGAAACCTATCTATATGCAAATGCAAAAGCCGATGAAATCGCCCTAAGTTTCAGAAATTGCTATTATCGTGAAGAACCACAAGCTGACCACCAACCCTCAATCCTAATGTCCGGTCTAGGCTCACCCCTCCTCTGCTCAACACATTTGAGTTAGGAGAAAGCGCTTGTGTGGGAATGAGCTCGCGGCACGTGGATCGAAAGCTAATGATCAACTGTTTAAGATTTTGACTAAGTCCAAACGAAACTATAGGTGCATGCAAAGGTATTAGGTGTTTGGCCTTAATCTATCGCAAGCAATCTTAAAAGCTAAGGGCTCAATCACACAAAAGAAATAAAATCGAAAAACAAAACAAAATAAAAAGAATGCGAGAAAAGCCGACAAAAACCGCGTCGAGCCCCCAAGTGAACAATCACTTGGAAATTAGGCTCAAGAGTCCAAGTCCGGGGGTACCTGTATTATTACAATAAATAGTCTCTCTCTCACAATAAATTACAAGAAACAAGGTCAATAAAATAAATGGCTCGGGAATTGTCTTAAAAAATCCTCTAAGTCCGCCTTGGTGCAAAGCGTCACCGCCTCACGTGGGTGCACGGGCGCTCCTAGAAAAGAGAGCCTCCCTCGATCCGCGTACCTCGCACAAAGTCAAACACGAAGGTGATTAGACAATTCAAACAATAATTATTAAAAATAAGCCAAAATAAATTAAGCAGAAATAATAGCCGCAAAGGTAGACAAATAATCACAACACACCAGTGGCGGACTCAACATTACAGGCTAAGGGGGGCACTCTGAATGTTTGATAAACTATGATACTAATAAAAAAAGATTGCACACCATATAAAAGAGTTGTTCTACATATAAAAAATTTGAAAAATACATACATGTATTTAAAGTTGACCACGTCTAGTTTTCATATCTTGAAAACAAATCATAATATCATCATCAGTAATAGAATCGAATATATCTCTTTCAATGTATGCGAGTAAAGCATCATTAATCCATTCATCTCCCATTCGATTGCGCAGCCGAGTCTTAACAATAGCCATTGCTGAAAATGCTCGTTCAACGCTTGCCGTTGCAACTGGTAGTGTCAAAGCCAACTTAATCAACAAATACACTAGCGGATAAACAAGATTTTTTTGAGTTTTCACCATTTTTTCTGCAAGCTCTGTCAAAAGATTTAACATTGAGAAGTCTGAATTATGCTTTACATCTTTAATATATGTCAGCATTTCATTACGAAGAAGCACTAAATCTGTCGAAGAGAAATCCATTGGATATAACTGGGCAAAATGGATAAGTTTATCAATATCAAATGCTGCAAACGAGTCTTTCGGACTTAAACATGCCACACAAAGAAGAAGTTCTGTATTGGCTTCAGTGAAACGATCATTCAACTCTTGGACTTGCATATCGATAACAGTGTAAAAAACCTGAATACGATAGTGATGCATAACTGTAATTTTATCAACCTTACGTCTTGATCGTCCTGTAGCTGTATATATATCATCTTCATGTGGAACATCAATATTATTCTTCTTGCAAAATGAAGAAACTTTGTTTTGCTACTGACACCAATGATATTGCATTAATAATATCTTGATCTTTCCTCTGAAGTGATTGAGAAAGTGCATATGTAACACCCAAAACATCAACCATTAAGTGTAAGCAGAAAATATATTCAAATTCTTGCCACTTGCACAAATATTCAAGTGCCTCTCCATGTTTACCCAAATTCTTATTTTCTCTCAAGAACTCCAAAACGGTAATCATGGATGGGTATAAGTCAATCAAATTTATTAAACACTTATAATGGGATCCCCAACGTGTATCACCAGGACGTAAGAAACTTTTTTCTTGATTTATTCCTATTCCTGTTTCAAGTTCACCCAAATCAATGGCATCGGCAATTCTAATAGCTTCTGCTTCTCAGAGTAATTCAGTCTTCTTACATAACATAGTAAATAAAGTTGATAGTCTTGATACGTTGGTAAAAAACATATCAAGAAGATCATGATTTCTAGCAACTGCAACCATTGCCAATTGAAGTTGATGCGCAAAACAATGAATATAATAAGCAGAGCAATTTTCCTTTAAAATAATGCTTTTTAGACCATTGAATTCTCCTCGCATGTTACTCGCTCCATCATAACCTTGACCGCGAAGTCTTGATATGCTTAAACTATGTCTTGCAAATACTTCATCGACTGCCTCTTTGAGTGCCACCGCACTAGTTTCACGAACATGTACTAGTTCAAGAAATCGCTCAATTAATAGACCTTTTGAGTTTACAAATCTCAAAACAATAGCCATCTGCTCTTTATTTGATACATCTCGCGATTCGTCAAGTAATATTGTAAAAAAAGAATCTCCAAGTTCTTTTAGGATGGCATTCCTTATTTTGATAGCACAAGCCCTCGTTACATCCTTCTGTATCTTAGGAGAAATGAGCTTATTATTTTCTGGAGCATTTTCAAGTACAACATTATTCACATCAAGGCTGATTTTTGAAAAAGCCTTAAGTATTGTCAAGAAATTACCTTTGTTGGATGACTCATCAGATTCATCATGTCCTCTAAAAGCTAGTCCTTGAGAAAGTAAAACTCGAATAACATTCACAGTTGCAAAAAGATGTGTTCGATACTCTCTCTTAGTTCGATTTCATGCATATTCAACGTTGTCTCAATATGTTGAGCCTGCTTCATTAAATTTTCACATTTTTCTCGAGCCAAATTATGAGCACTATTAAGACCTCCAACATGCTTATCAAGCTCACTTTTGTCTTTCCAATTATTCCATCCTTTAAAAATGAATGCATCACTACCACCTTGACCTGTATAATTTACCCTGAATAGGTAACAATATCTGCAAAAAGCTGCATCTTTTACCATGCTATATTCTAACCAACTAGGATATTTTTGAAACCACGCAGAATTGAATCTTCTTTCTTTTTTTCCAATTTTCTTAAATGGAAACACATGGTTAGTCGGTTGAGATAGTTGCATTTGCATATATGCCCTTCGAACATCATCTTGTATATTGGGATGATAAGTTGAAATTGGCAAACGCAATCCAGGATCAGAAGGCAATTCTGAAACATTCAATTCCATACGACACCGCTTTGTACTTGCTTCTCCCACTTTATTTTTATTAGTGATCCCATTGTTTCTTCATTCGAGGAAATTGGATCAACTAGTGGTATTTGAGATGAGGAAGATGAAGATTTTCTTATAAGAAATTTGTCCATTCCTACATGTAACATGAAATATTTAAAGTCACACAATTAAAAAAATACATGTATGTAATACGACTTTATTAAATAGATACAAAACCAATACCGAAAGATCCTCATTCAAATCTTTAAAATGACGAAACTGTATGTAATACGAAGTTTAAATGGAATTTGATGGATTGGGCATGAACTATTTCAAGCATAATTTTGATGTGATTCTCATGGCATCTTTGATGGAACCATTATTTTTTAAGGTAGAGAGCACTTTATTTAAGTTATATCATTTATTGGATACCATAGTGGAATAAGTGGCGACTAATTGCATCTTTCTTTGTCAATGTATATTTTATTGGCAGGAAACTCTCTCTCTCTCTCTCTAAGTAATGTGATGGCTTGAACTTGTTCCGAACACAGACATTAACTTTAAGTTCAATCAGAAAAGAAAAAAGATTGGTTTTGCGGATATGCTACACTAGTTAAACTGTAGTATAAAATTTTGCATTGACATCGACAAAAAATATAGTATGACAAGTAAATATAGTCCGGCAACGAATAGTTTCAATATCGGAATGAAAATTTTCAACCAGTACAATACTACAATCATTATAAATAACAATAAAAAATTAAAAATGTTGTAAAACTGTAAAAGTATGAATGAATAAATCACCAAATTATTGTATATCCATTTTTCTTCTCATATATCACTTACCTCTCTATTGACAAGGTGCAACTGTATGTGTTTGCGACAGAGCCAAGGATCCCATGCCGATAGCCTGGTATGTCTGAGAGGGAAGGAAAGTTAGCAAACAAAGGCGACATGGGAGCGAGTAAGGGGAGTCGACAAATTAAGACAAACGACGTGACTCACTTATATGATATATATATATATATGCATATGGTGTTGCTGCTAGGCAAGGGAGCCGACACCGTGGCGTGAAGAGGGGAGGCGTGACAACTAACAACTCGCCGAACTCGAGTTGGATGCTTGGGCGTCCAAACTCCAAAGGGTATGCGAGAGAGATTGTCTGCGATGCTGCTCCAGGGAAGGAGGGTAGGCACGGATTGCTGTTTTGCAAGGAAATCAGACCCGAGGATGGGGGATGCCGCTGGCCGGGGAGGGAGCAGACACCGTTGAGAGGTGAGGGATGTAAGGCTCAGGCCGCCGTAGCCGCAACGCAAAGTCTTGGGAGGGTGTTTGAGAGGGTATGCGTTTGTTTGCGAGATGGGAGGCGAGATGGGAGGGTATAAATGTAGGGAGGCCACGACGTGTGATGTGACGGTTCCCATTCTTGACGGGGTCATGGGGGGCACATTCATTAGAATTTAATTTAGGTAATAAATTAATGGTAGATTTGTTAGGACTTTCCAAATTTTAGGGAGGGCACGTGCCCCCCATGAGATGTGAATGGGTCCGCCCCTGCAACACACGCAAAAACTCGAACTACGCACTGTTGCTCCCCGGCAACGGCGTCATTTTTTTAACCCGACAATCGGCGGTCTTAAGTTCCACACAAGGCGGGAACTCAGTCACTGAATCGGCCACACGAAATTCGGATTAAAACAACAATTAACCCACGACAAATTAATCAAGCAATGAAAGTAAATGTGCGGAGTTAAAATTTTATATAACTCTACAACAAAGATGTGTATAGTGCAAGTATGTGTAAAGGTCGAACACAGGGAGCAAACAGGTAGAACGGGGTACTAAGGCACAAAATGTGTGTGAGTGTGATCAAGTGTCTATTATGCTAATTTTTGTGGGTTTTTAAATTTTTTATTTTTTTATTTAATTTTTAATTTTATATTTTTGTATTTTGATTTTTAATTTACTGATTTTATAATTTCTTTTTTTATATTTTATATTTTTTTATTTTCTTTTTCAATATTGGAAAATATAGATAATGTAATAAAAGGGAGAAAGAGATGTTTATAAAAATAATTAAAAATATTCAAAAATAAGCAAATAAAGTCTTTTTGGTCTTTTTATACTTTTTTACTGTTTTCGTGATTTTTGGGTAAATTTTAGAATGTTTTTGATATTTTTAAATATTAAAATAAAGAAAACAGTGAATAAAATGCAAGTCTGAAACTAAAATGGGGAAATAAAATAGAAAACAGTAGCAAAAATTCTCCACTTTAATTTTCACTTAAAGACAATGAAACAAAGAAAATTTAGAGACAAAGTTTATATTTTAGGAGTTTTGTAGAATTTTTAATAATTTTATAAAGGTTTTTAGAGTTTTGCAATTTTTAGGAGTCTGGTTTTGTAATTTTTAATGATTTTTGGTCTGAAATTAAAACACACTAAAAGGAACAAAATATATTTTTTGGGATTTTTCTGGAGTGTTTTTATATTTTTTTATGGATTTTATAAGCTAGACAGTACTGAAAATAGATGTTTTTGATGTTTAATAAATATTAAAATACAATAATTATGAAAAATAAAAATATGTCATTAATCTACTATGCAACAGAACTCTACTATGATTTTTGCAGATTTTTTGGATTTTATGGACACATGCAAAAAAATAAAGATAACAAAAGGAAAAGGCACACGTGCAGGAGCTTTAATGTAATATTAGGAAAGTTTGGGGGTCTTGGCGCAATATGTCCACAGAAATTAATACTACAATTAAATAGTTCGGGACCAAACGTTAATAACCAGAGGCGCAAGGGGGGTTCAGCAAAATTCGCCAAGGCGCGCGTGATGTGCACGCGCCTGGCAAGGATGAACTCGCAATTACCAGAAGTATGGAGGGCTTGATTGCAAAATTCCAAAAGTTTTATACTGCAGTCTAATATTTTAGCACTAACAGCAAATGCTCAAAAAACACTGGGGGGTACCCTGCAAAAATGCATGGGCCACGTGCGAAGCACGCGACCTGGCGGGGACCCACTCGCAAGGAATTAAAAGAGCGGGGGTTCTATTGCAATTATTACAAAAAAGATAAAGCCTTATATAAAAGTTTTAGCAGCAACTAAGGAATACAAAAATGGTTGGGCGTTTAACTGCAAATTACCCAGACTAATATGCGACACGGACGACGGATCAGACGGTTGGAGATGTTTCACGAACACACGTGTCCACGATCCGTTAGCACGTACCCCTTCGCTGATGAGGGACTGCGGTTAAATCCCGGGATAGATCGGACGGTCAGTGCTCGGAGGGATCCAAGGGCAGCTGTAGCACGGGAAGAACAGCCGTGATCCAACGGCTCCCGGTAAGGCTGGAAGAACGAACGAAGAACTCGGCAGCGCCGAGTTTTGTTGAGGCGCTGGGCTAGCTTCCGACCACCAAACCTTCGACCGAAGGGCTTGTCCAACTCCTGCTGCTCCTCCCCGACACCCAGGCGGCTCAGATCGAGCCGACGGCCAATGGGTGGCCCCCAGCCGCTCGAGGAAGCTCCAGCCGACCTGGGGTTGGTCTTGGGCAAAAAACGAGGCACAGAAGCCTCCTTCGGGTCCTGCAAAAGTCAAATGAAGAGCAGCAGCACAGAGGAGCAAAAAGACCCGGCTTTTATTGGGAGAGAAGGTGGAGTGCGTGGGTGGTGAAGGTAGCCGGAGCTCAAGAGCTCCGGCAACGTGGTTGGTCGCGAAATGGGGGCGAAATTACTCGGGATTCAATAGGATGAAAGTGCGAAATGGATCATGAGATGACCAGCTGATGAATCGACAGAGAAAATACACGAAATGTCATAAAAAATGGACCTCAATGGTTGTCAAAGTCAGAGGTGGGAACCTCGACGGCCTTTTGGCCGGAGATGATGGAACTTGGCCAATGACCACGCCAAGACCCGCTCTAGATGGCTGGAGACCACGCTGTCACCATGGCCGATCCGGAGCACATCCTAAGGAGCCAAAACGAAGTCAAAAGGGGATCAAAATCAAAATGGAGGTTTGGGGTCTCCTTTTGAAACATGGTGGAGACATGACTTTCAAGGAGGGATCACGGGTGTGCCTTCGATTCAACCGCCAAACCAAAGCCTAGGCGTGGATCACAGTTGTACCAGGTACAACTTTCGTGAAGGAAGCGTCCTCCCTCGAGCAACGCATCAAGGGCGAAAAAATCGAGAAAGTCGGGTCATAGGCATTCTGACATACATCAGGGAGAAGACAGGAGAGTTGACCAGTGGGTCAACTATCCTAGTCACCTGGTTGGTCCACGTGGACCAACCACGAAAATCCCTGGAAAAACATATTAATAAATCATTTTAAAATAGTAAATGGTGTTATTTTAATTAGGTAATAAAGTAAAAAATGTTTATAATTTTATCTAGTATTTTATTCCGATTTTTAATTATTTTTATGAATTATATTTTTACAAGTCCACTTTTTAGCCCTTTATAGGTATAATACCTATGTATTTAAGTATTTAATTTTTATTTAGGTATTTTATTTTTATTATTTTTATTTAATATTTTATAAAATTATAGAATACTTTTATATACACAATTATATTTTTATTTTATTTTCCTGATTTATTTTGTATAATTAATAAATTATAAGAGTGTGTTGTATAGTATTGTATCTATGTACTCTTATTATACAAGTATTCTTATTTTAATTTTTCTTTAGGTTTTTATTCCAATTTTAATGTACATATATATTATAAGTAATATTTAAATAATTATACAAATATAAAAATACAAAAATACTGAATAAATAATAAATTGAATATTTTAATCAGTACATTTATACAATGAGGGTCCAAAACTCAACTTTCAAACCGTAGCTCCGCCAAATGCGAAACCACCACCTTTGGATAGATTATTTTATTCTATATACAATTAAAGGTGAGTATGCTGCATTTGGAGTTGTCAGTTGTGAGATACGGGTCTGGGAAGTTGGGATTCTGGATTCTTATTCAGACCATAACTTTTTATCGGTACATTATTTTTCTGCGAAATCAATTTTGTATTTTTCTTTATAAAATTATCTACAACTTTCATGTACAAAGTTTCTTTATTTGATGTATAAAAAGTGGAACCAAAAATAGGTTCCAAAATGAATAAAGAATGAATAGAAAGTATAGGTATTTTATCTGTATTTCTGACCTTATCTCCCCCTACTTTATTCCTTGTCGACCTATTTATCAAGATGCCTAGGTCTCGGGGGTTTTGGGTCATAAAATATTTACAATATTTTATTCTTTTTCTTTTCTTTATTTATTCTATAATTTTGGCTTTAATTACAGTATTTTATACGCTAATATGATGCACATGCATGAATACTAAGATGCTCTATTTAAGGGTATTTACAGGCATTTGCTAGGGTTTTTAGTGCCAAAATGATAGAATAAAGATGATGAAATGTGGATTCATCACTTGGTACTCATTCCTAGAGCTTTTTCAGATGGAGGTTGTAAGAGTATATATTTTGCATGAAACTTGAATGGCATAATCTAGGGATATAATGATGAAAACCAGCATATTCATTTAAAATAATAAAAAATGGAGAAAAATTGGGGGAGGGGAGCCAAGTTAGCTTCCCAAGGGGGCATGCCCAATTTTCTCTACATGCATACATACACACACATACATATACATATACATATATATATAGGATTTTTATCTAATATACCTTGTACCCATTAAGATGAGATGAACTCGCTTCATCTCTAGCAGCATCAGTAAAAAAATACAAGCTTTAGTAAGTAATATATATCCAAGCTTCAGTAATATATATCGAAGCTTCAGTAAGTAACATTGTTGCTCTAATAACTTATATAAAGTTACACGTAAGTGTGAACCAAAGTTACTGATTAAATTACTTCCTTTACTTACAATTGATTCAAAGTTATTGATGGCAATATGAAAGTTACTGATGCATTTAGTATTACTGATATAAAGTGTTACTAATGACAATATGAAAGTTACTGATGTATACAATATTACTGATGACAATACGGAAATTAATGATGCATTCAATTACTAATGGTGATACGAAAATGACCAAAGTTATTGATCATCGGATTAAGATCTAACGATTGGGATAGGGGCTCATCTCATCTCTAATGGGCACATGGTCCATTGGATAAGTACTATATTTATAGGAGAAACTTCAAATGAGGCGGGTTCTCACCAAATATATGGTGAGCCACCATCAGTTTAGACATCTTTTCAAGGTATTTTACAATTTTTTATTTCATAGATTTAATAATAAATATTAACATAACATGTATAGTGAAATAAAATTATAAAAATATTATTATATTGGATGAAAATGTTAATTTAAATTTGGTTGATATATTTTACAATATCATTTTTTTACAATGTGTAGTATACATTTTTACAAAATTGCTACAGAGATTTTACTAAAGTGCTCGTGTAATCTACAAAAGAGGATTGCTTTACTAAACACTGAAAGAGTGCATCCTATTTTAAGGACCACACATACACACATATACACACACAATGTAGAATATAAACATTAAAACTGAACATTATAATACAAATTATATACGTATTCTACTAAATTATCATATTTTTACAAAAAGAGGACGACCTTTCTAAATTTAGGAAGGACCATGTCCTATTGGAAGGAAATTATATGTGTGTATAGGAAAGGGAGCCTACTTCATGAAGTAGTAGCCTTACCTGCTCCATGCCCATTTTCATCATTTTTTATTTTTTTTGGAAAACACTACATTGTATTTTCATAACTATATCCCTTTAATATGTCATTCCAATTTCGTCAACAACAGATACTCATATGCCCTCCATCTAGAACAGGTTGATTACAAGAAATCTAAGATCGTTAAACTACATGCTAGATTGAAGGTATATGAATTTCTGTCTCTGACGAAATTAAATGGCATATTAGAGAGATATAGTAATGAAAATACATGGTGGTTTTTTCCAAAAAAAATAAAAAAAAAGTAATGAAAATTGGCATGGAGTGGGTAAGGTTACCTACTTTATGAAAGATATGCCACCACCAACTCCGTCGCCATCATGCTCCACCACGTGGAATTCATGCCATCGCCATTTGTTGTGGGAGGGAAAATCCTCGCAAGGGACTCCCAACGAAGGGACCAAGAAAAGAATGTGGGTTGTCACATTTTATTTTTAGAATGTGACAAAATGATTAAAATGAGTTTTAAGCATTAAAAAATTAAGATTAAAAAAGAATTAACCGGGTATGTTCGATTAATTACATACATATGAAATGGCATGCTTTCCTTGCACCCAGGATAGGTGCACCTTATTGGAATTAAATCCTATATATATAGTGTGTGTGTTCCCAAACAAGAAGAGAAAGAGCGACTTTTCTCCGCAAGGATCTTGCTATAAAGAAAAAGTAGACCTTAAGATGATAATGGATTTCCTAAAAAACCCAGTGTCCCCGACCCCCTCCCCCCCTCCTTCTAGAATTTCTTCCTTGAAGCCAAGCCATAAATGACCGGACACCTATTACTGTCGAACCGGTTAGGAGAGGACATCTTTAAAACCTCCTAAAAAGATGTTCGCATGGGCCAGAAAGACTCGATCATAGGAGGACCACCTATGCTCTGGTAAATGAAAATCACCTCGATCGGATCCACCAAACAAATCAAACCAAGCAGCCCCAAAGACTCCACACACCAAAAGGGTCACCAGCTTTTCCCCCAAAAGTGGGGGATCCACTGCTTACTGCTCCAGGAAACACTCTCTTAGTATTCGACTGACCTTACTTTGCAGTTGGGGAAGCGAGACCCTTCCCCAGTTAATCTGTTGCTACCTCACAACCTTATTATTATTATTATTATTATTATTATTTAATATCAGTTCCATCCTATAAGTTGTAGAAATTCATCTATAAACCGGGGCCGATACTCTACTCTATGTTCCACCTTGCTTGACCTCTTGAAATTACTGATTGCCATTATCTCATTAAGAATCTTGTTTTTTTTCTTGAGACAAAAAAGCTCGCTGCTACTCCTCGAATCGTCTATCGTATTATATAGCGGGGCTCGCAAAATTCAACTGGTTAATGGCTTTAAAAATTAGGAAGGGCCTCGTCTTGGCATAGCGAGATTCCTATAATCAAGAACATGAATCTGAATTTGATCTGTTCGACAGAGCGGGTGGAGTCCGATTCTCTTGCCAAATTAAAAGACACTCGCTGTACAAACAAATCTACATGTGGGGGATCTCCTTGCAACTAAATCAACAATCTTCGTCAAAGGTCTTCCATCCAGGGATCTCTTATTTTCCATGGTTAACTCTATATCGTAAGCTAATTAAATACTTTGGATAAACTTGCAGCTTGCAACACTAACCTTACAAACATATATATGCTTTCTTTGTTTGAATGACTCTGACTCCCTTGAATGTTATCCCAATTGAATACATAGGGTTGATCTGGAAGGAACG
Organism: Ottelia alismoides; assembly: GCA_037367405.1. NCBI lineage: Eukaryota > Viridiplantae > Streptophyta > Magnoliopsida > Alismatales > Hydrocharitaceae > Ottelia > Ottelia alismoides. The sequence goes on along the minus strand of JAZKJV010010038.1, from coordinate 4,486 downwards.
TTATAGGAGAGCCTTTAGCCTATGCTGATAGCCTTCAATTTATAATCAAAATATGGAAAGACATCGCCTTCTTGTGCCATGATTTATGTGGTGATCGTAGCTCTCTTGATAAACAATCTCCTTTCCTTCTTATGCGTATGCATCTTCTTATAGTATCTATTATTCTGCATTTTTTATTCCTGGATTATCATCTTACTGTGCAGCGTGGAGAATAGAAAAAGCAGGCTCCTGTTCCCACAAAATATGGTTACGCTTCTTGTTGTAATGTCTTGAAACTGTTTACACTCAGGTTAAGGAATAGAATCCTGTCGTCCTCACTTGAAACTTTTAATCGTAAGTTCTTGAATAGTTCGCTGCAATAAAATTGGTCAAAGTAATGAATAATTTAATATTCGTTGGCATATTTTATACAGTCAAGTAAATAACAACAAATATTGTTTGTGACTTGACTCTTTAAATTTGCAGTGAGTATTGTATTTGTTGCTATAATCCTATCAAGAAATTATATAATAACGGTTATCCTTTGACTTTTATTAAATCATTGTTATATTTAGAACGATTAATTAACTAATGAATAAGCCAATTATATATTGTTATTATATGAACTTTTAGGGACAAGTATAGTATTCGTTGATAATTACGAGAACATAAACTAATTATAGTAATGAATATTCAAACTATACGTTGCCCTAAGTACATTTTATTGTAGTGGAAGTGTTGTTCAACCTTGCAGTACCTGAATTCCAACTAATAGAGAGCATAAAATATCTTACGTTGTTATTTAATAATGAAGAATATAGAAATGATACATTTCAGTGGGCGTGTTAATTAGACGCATAATATTGATAGAATCATACGGTCTTTGTCTGACATAATTATTAGACCACTTCAACGATATTGTCAATCTGATACCTACTCCACTAGAAACGACTAATTTTCCGTATAGAATAAAACAACTTTTGACAAATGACATAGCTAGATTGCATCATTTTTTCCTCCCAAGTCCTTTTCTGTGTGTTCCATTTCCACTGCTTTCTTGCAACAAAGTCAATAAAGCCTCCTCCTTTGGACAAAGCTATCTCTGTCAATGTGAGGCAAAATCTATAAGATTGGATACTGGTAAATTTATATCTACTTCAATCAGTCATAGTCATAAATAAATAGTCTTCATGATTCCAGCTACTTCTGCTTATATTTAATGGCCACAGAAGTTTTGGGAAAAGAAAGTGATACCTTAGGGGAGAGAGTTTGGTGGCAGATTGAACGCCACACTCGATGGTCCTGCTGTGGCGTTTCTTCCAGATCAACCATCAAGATGAGGCCATCCTTGAATTCGTCTGCCAATACCAATATGTGTTACCTATTGGGATCTCACTCGTGATGTGAAGAAAAGTTGTGTAGGCACTCGTCGGGCGGAGAACATGCCACGTAAAAGAGCAATTTTCTAATATGGGGATAGTACGAAGAATTATCCAAAAGAGGTATGCGACTCTTGGACGGAAAGCATTCGACCAAAATTTTTTATCACTTGCGCGGTGAACCATGTGTGTGAACGTCATACAGAGCAGCTGTTTTTAAACCAGGATTGGCCGGTCCCAGTGGCGGACCTAGGATTACAACTTAGGTGGGGCACACATAAATAGAAAATCAATAAATAATATTATAAGAAAAAATAAATCAATATGAATATACATGTGCATAGAGACATATAAAGAATTGTTTTGCATATAAAATTTTATGGAAGTGATAGGAGATAAGATGTAAACCTCTTTTTTTAAATCATGATTTGAAAATGATGATTTCAACTCATGAAAAATATCCAACATAAAATAGCGACATAAATAATGGTCAATTAAACAATTGCAAAGCATCCAAGTAACATCTACTACATCAACATACGTATTGACAAAAAAATTTGATTACGATTTCATTACCCAATTGGTAATATGATATATGTTTTGCTCAAACATACACATATATGCCTAAGAAGAACGAAGATATTGTATTATTGTTACATGCATTGGAGTTGGAGACTTGTAGTATATGAAAACAATGAGGTTACAAGGGAGTTGAGATTGCATGTGTTCCTACTCCTTACTGTGGCACATCCAGGACTGGAGAGAGAAATGACTGCGAGAGAGCCGAATGTGTCTGGTGTTGAGACGTGCTCTTATCAGGGACTCGAGAGGAGAGGTGAAGTATTGGGATGCAGTATCACTGCATGGAGGAGACTCGGGGAAGAGCATCGACCTAGAGAGAATGTGTGGAGCCAAACTGGGATCCGGGGGTGGAGGGCACGAGGCATGGAGAGGGATGGAGGTAGGGATGCAAACAGACGGATACGGATATGGATATATGTATTACCATGTCGTTATCCGTTTTTGAATACGAATACAGATGCAGATACAGATATTGATGGATGTTAAAACTATCTTACCATATCCTTAAAAAACTGATACGGATGTAAAACATATACGGATCACATACGAGTAATGCTAGAAATGCTCTATAGATTGATTTAAAATATATAGATTGATTTAAAATATATACGAATTAGATAGAAACACATGATATAAATTTACTAGATGTGTTTGTATCATGAAAAGTATACAAACATGATAAAAAAAGGTATAGAATTATTTTTGTAGGGTTAAAAATAAATCTATGACTATATTTATATACGAAAACTGATATACGGATACAGATGTTTGCAGATATCAAAATGATATCAATATCTGTATCCATTTTACGGATACGGACATCAAAATATGTATAAAACGGATACAGAGACGGATCAGATACGGATATATCCGTAACCATTTGCATCCCTAGATGGAGGGCACGATTCCAATTCTAAATTCTCAGATGATGTGGGGAACAGAGGGCCTTAGTGGATTTCATATTCGTAATCTCGGATGGGAGGGGGGCACAACCATATCTTGCCACATTTTTAAAATTTTTAATAATACAAAAATAAAAGGATGTGAAAATTTAGAGAGGGCACGTGCCCCCCATACCCAATATGTGGGTTCGTCCATGGCCGGTCCGACCGCTGAACCGGACCTGGACCGGTGAATCGGGCCTGGATCGGTCTGATTAACCGGTTTGTGCCGATTTGGTTCGATTATGCAAATTTTAATTAACCTGTTCGGTTCAACCTATTGTTTTGACCCGGTTTAACCAGGTTCAACCGAAGTTGAACCCATGACCTTTGGTTACCTATTGCACACTTCTAATCAATTACATTAACACAACTTTTTGCACGTATTGGGTTTTAAATATAATTAAACTATTATCTTGTTATAGAGCATCTAGTCCAAATAATATATATATATATATATGATATGTATGATATTTGATGGTGTATAATGAAAATACTTTATGTATAGTGTGAAATATATACGTTATCTATGAATTTTATATATTTCAAGTATATTAAGTGTATATTATATATATTATTTCATTTCAATTTGACTAGCCGGTTCAACCACTTTTTTTTCACTGGTCCGATTTAATCCAATTTTAAATAATGATGACGTCATCATCCGGTTGAACCAGTTTGATTACATGGTTCAACCCGATATGATCATTTCAGCAAGGTTTCCGGTTCAGTGTCCGGTTCGGTTTCAAAAACCTTCATATAGAGTCGCTTATTTAGTGAATCATTTTTAACTTGATCAGGGGACAATACCTCATCCACCTCATTCGACGAACCAGTATTAAGAAAAAAGCTTTTGAGTTCTATAATCTCTCTTCTCCGAGAGGAGTCACTCCTAATACTTAGGATCTTAAACCAGTCAAAATCTGCATTTAAGGTGCCTACGCTCATCTTCATGGTCCATTTTTTATTGGTAGAATGTTCCTAAAGACGAGCTAGGGAAGAGCTCTCGACACATAGGCAGGCAATTCTAGGTTGTTATGTCAGATGGTGCAGTAGATGGACCAAGTAGAGCACGAGAAGGACCTATAATCTGTCAACTGAGAGACAATATCCTATTGTGCTCATGGTTGTTGTTCATGGTTGTTGTTCATTTTAGTGGTTGATTTCGCACCTACCTTGTTGGGAAAGTGCCTCCTTAATTGTTTCGTCATCCAATGGCATGGTTTCCGAGAAAAGGCGTCATTCTGTATAAAAGGGTCGCTCAAGTCTAGAATAAGCTAGGGCTGGAAAGAGAGATGAGCGCTTCGAAAGTTAATCGTTGATGGTGCGTTTGGTTCGTGGGTTATCTGGAGGAGGATAATCTGTTTTTACGTTTTGGTGTTTGGTTGGTGGGTTAAGAGTTGAGAGGGTTTGTGTGATGTGATTGCATTGAAATTTGAAAAAGTGGGTAGTTATTATGATATGATTGTATTGAAATTTATAAAAGTGGTAGTTTTTGTGATGTAATTGTATTGAAGTTTGGAATAATGAGTAAAAGTTAGCATTTTATGATTTTTAGATGATATGATGGCATAATATATTTTTTGGTAGAGAGAGAGAGTGGGA